>PVKP010015859.1:0-49492 GCA_004027715.1 Plecturocebus donacophilus | reverse complement strand
CTCTGAGTGGACGTCTAGTTTGTTGATGATGAAGTTATTTCTGTTTCTTAGTTTTCCTTCTAACAGTCTGGCCTCTCTGCTGTAGGACTGCTGAGGTCCACTCCAGTCCCTCTTTCCTGGGGATCACCTGCAGCAGCCTCTGCACTTTCACTGGGAGCTGCAATCCTGAGCTGCTCCTATGCGGCCATCTTGGCAAGTCCTGGTTTCTTTACATAATCCCACATTTCTCAGAATTTTTGTTTATTCTTTTTCATTCCTCTTTCTTAATTTTTAACTGAGTTACTTCAGTGAGCTAATCTTCAAGTTCTGAGATTCATTCCTCAGCTTGTTCTTTTCTGTTGTTAATACTAATGATTGTATTATGAAATTCTTGTAGTGTGTTTTTTAGTTCTATCAGATCAGTCTATGTCTTTCTTATAATGACTATTTTATCTATCAGCTGAATTTTTTTATTGTAACACTTACATCCTTAAACTGGAGTTTGACGTGCTCCTGAATCTTGATGATCTTCATTTATATTCATATTCAGAATTCTACTTCTGTCATTTCAGATATTTCAGCCTGGTTAAGAACCCTTGATGGGGAACTAGTGTGGTTTTTAAGAGGAAAGAAGTCACTCCGGCTTTTTAAGTGGCCAGAGTATTTGCACTGGTTATTTCTCATTTGTGTGGGCTGGTGTTTCTTTACTGGTGATGAAAATTGAGTACAGTCAGTAGACTTCTTATATGGATGTTTTTAGAGGGCTGACACTTTGTGCCAGGTCTTTATTTATACCTGAACGATTGTTCTTGGTTTCACAGGGGGGTATATGAAGAAAGTCTTTTTGATTTTGAAGTTCTGGGCTGTGATTCAGTAGGTGGCACTTAAGTGTAATGACCAGTATGTAGGCTCTTGCTGAGCCACATGACATCTCTGCATTTTCTCGTAATTGCACCCATGCTCCCTCCCAGTCCTCCAAAAGTGTGAGCTCCTCTCACACTTAAGTGCTGGCTACAAATGTTGACTTGTCATTCCCAGGCTATCCACCACAGGTCTGGGGTGAGCTCAGGCTTTATGTTCTCTCCTGAGAGGCAGCAAGGGAAAGGACCTTGGCGGTGGTTGTGGCGGGGGAAACTTTCACATGTCTCTTGGGATTCCACCCCAGAAAAATGTAGAGCCACTATCAATCAGTGTGACTGACCTATGATGAGGCAGCTGTGCTGTGGCCTAAGCCAGGAGGTCTCTGCCTGATGGTGCACAGGGAGGATGCATCATGGGGGAGACAGACTGGTCTCTTCTCCTTCGGGCAACTCCAGCTTGCTGGAGGTATAGTTGGAGCAATTAGGGTCTTTGCTCCTTCCCCAGTCTGAGGGCAGCAATGGCACTCCCACAGCAGTGGCTGTGGCAGAGGAGTTTTTGGTTGCCTCTGGGAGCTCCAGCTTGGAGAAAAGCGGAGCCACTGCCATTGGGAATGTTCAGCCAGGGGATAGGGTGTCTGCACAGCTGGTTCAATCTGGGGCCTCTACTGGAGGAAGAGCAGGGACTCAAGTGCTCAGAGGGAGAAGAGACTGGATTCCTCTCTGTATAGTGACTGCGTTGTGCTAGAAGCACAAATAGAGCTCTCAGACTCTTTGGTTCTTCCGCAGACCAAGGTCAGCAGGGACAGAGCCACTGCCATGGCAGTGGCAGAGGGACTGTGGATTGCCTCTAGGAGCCTCTCCCCAGGAAAACACAGAGTCACTACCACTGGTCATACATAGCTGGGAATGTAGTGCTGTTCTATGTTCCCAAGATGGGAGCCCTGCCTGGTGAAAAGTGGGGGAATGGAGGTTCTCAGCAAAGAGAGACTGGGCTCCTCTCCATATGGTGGCTGCATTATGCTGGAGGTGCCAGTGTAGCGACCAGGCCTTCTGTTCCTTCCCAGCCTGAGGATGGTTAGGATGGTACCACTGCAGCTGCAGTGATGGAGAGGCTATGGGTTGTCTCTGGGATTTCCTCCTCAGATGCAGAGCTACCTCTCACTGAAGTGTTCAGGGAGAAGCAGGATAGTTACGCTGGAGCCCAGGTCTGGATGCCCAACACAGTGAGGAGAAGCAGGGATAGAATAATCTGGCCACATTTCCGTGGGGCAGCTGCACTGTGCTGGGGATCCACACCAGTCCCTAATCGTGGCACACCATCTAGAGCCTGAGGGCAACAGCTGCAAGGGCTGTGGGACAGCAGAAATGGCAGGTTGCCTCCCTCTGGGAGCTCCATCCCAGGAAAACACAGAACTGCTACTTGCCCTAGAGTACAGACATGCCTGGCATGGCCCCGCTAGGGTCCCAGGCCAGTGGGCCTTGTACTGTGAGGTGCAGTACAGGTGAGGCCTGCAGTCTATCACTGCTCAGCCTGTGGACGTGGCCCCCTTGCTGGGGATGTGTCAGGGAGACTGACCTTCCCCATTGCTGGAGCTGCAGCTGCTAATGCCAGGATGCCCAGGGATCCAAGGCTCCTGGGACTCCCCATGTGCCTGAGCTGTGGCTCTGCCCAGATTCATGTAGCTCTCCAGGTCAGTCTGGAGGCCTCATTGAGGGAACTCATGGGGATTTCCTGAGCCCAGGGTTGCAAAGTCCATGGCAGAAGTGTGAGTCTCCAGGGATAATCACTCACTTACCATTTACTCACAGTTGGGGGCAGGGACACTCCCCTGTCTCCTGCCATTCCCAGGAGGACAGTTGTCCTGTCTCGCTGTTCCTCTCTGTTCTTCAAGGATGGAGGGGTTTTTTTTATTTGTTTTTTTGATGAATCCCAATGCAATATGTCCACCTGGATGTTCCAGTTGAAGAGTTACTATTTACCTGTTATTCTTTTTTCTCTCTGTGAAGGCACACACTAGCTGCTACTCGTCAGACTTTTGACCCTACCTGCCAAGAATTCCATTTGTTTGTAAATGACTTTGAGAGTTGACATGAGAAAATAACAACAACAATAATAATAATGCCTACAAGTTACTGTGTGCCAGACTTTTCTAAGTGCCTTACATAGGTAAACTTATTTAATCTTTCTTAAAATCATTTGAAGTAGGTTCTATTATGATCCCCATTTTAAAGATGAGAAAAGTGAAAAATAAAAAAGCTTAACCAACACCTAAACAGTAGATATCTGGAATCTTTAAAACAGAAGCAAAAATTCTCATTGATGTAATCACACTTCTGCAGTTGAGTATGATTTGGCTAACACAGGTTATGAAACAAAAGATAACTACTTATACATTGCCAGTGGAATAAACTACATTTATTAAGTAAGTGTCTAAGTAAGACAAAGTAGCATTTAGAGCCAGTAGTGAAAACTCCTTTCTCTATGGGAAACTTAAAGGAAACTAAGGCAATGAGAAATAGAAGAGGATAGCCACTCCAGTGACAGCTGGAGGGGTCCTAGCAGTGTAAGTAGCCTTTCTTCGGTGGATGGAAAAAGGAAGAGAGAGGATAGGAGGGGTAAAATGAAAATGATCTGGGCTCTATTTCTATGATTTCAGTTCCATTCATTTTGTTAGAATCATGTCCTGTGATTCGGAGCTAGAGATCTGTTTCTTCCTCAGGGAGAAAAGGTAAAGATCTGAGCAGCCCAGGGGTCAATGATGCCAGGACCGCACTACCTTGAAAGGAATCATGCCATGCTTATGAGAATCTTGACCTTAGTGTCAAAGAATGAAGACTGGCCAGGGCTGAGTAATTGAAGACTTTTCTATCTTTTATTTTTCTCAGGTACCTGAGGAACAAGTCTCTTTTCATTTCCAACCTGCCTTGTGTTAAAAGGCACTGAATTACTTAAACAACGTGAATGGATTAGGCAGACACGGAATACAAATCACAGAAGTTACCTTAGAAATCATTCTATAATAGAATATAATTGTCAGAACTAAAACTGGAGAAAATGGTAGATACTGTTCACTCCAACTGTTTGAAAGAAGTAAACATTGGTGAGGCCCACAGGCTATTCATCAAAGCAGAGCATCAAAACAGACTTTTTGTTTTGTTTTGTTTTTAATAAGAATCCAGGCAGGAGTAATCACCAGTTAGCAAAATAACTAGGCAAATTCTAATTTGCAAGTCAGATCTTGGCACGTGAAAAGAGTGTAAGCACAAAAAAAAAAAAAAAAAAAAAAAAAAAAAAAAAAAAAAAAAAAAAAAAAAAAAAAAAAAAAAAAAAAAAAAAATAGGCCAAAAGCAAGAGACAGAAAAGAACCAGAAGGACATGAATTTCAGAATATATAGAACAAGGTAGAATGTTCCAATTCCAAAAAAAAAAAAAAAATTCAGAAATGTGAACTATTTTAATGTGAACTATTTTCAGTATCTTTGGTTCTGGCCTCTCTTCGAGGATGGATTTACCCAAAAGCTTCAGGGCCCCTTCTGGCCACAATTAACCCTGGGGCCACCCACAGGCAGAAGGTATTATAAAACGGGTCAGAGATCAAACATCCTTACAAGAGAATCGGAGCTTATCTATCTCATGCTTTTTAAAATGCCTTTTTTCCCTTCTGACTTCTCCAACTCTAGGTCATGCTTCTTCATACTGCAATTGATTTCATGATTCAATCTGCCTAGGGCAATGGTGTCTGCTCTCCTTTGAGTCCTGCATCTACGTCTAGAACTCCATGTTCACTCCTTTCCTCCCTCCTGCCCTTCTTTGCTATGTAATAAGACACAATTTCCATGAGGACTGGGACTACGTCAAGGTACCCAATATATATTCATCATGGCTGAATGTATTCATCCATATCTAGGAAATACTTTTTGAATATTCAAGGTCTCTGTGCTTCATATTTTCTCATCCATGTAAATGGGGAAATAATTGAACCTACTTAGTGTTATGAGGATTAATTCAGATAAATAAAGCAAAGCACACAGCACAGGGTTACCACTATGAAGGATTCACCATCATCATTATTCTATTAGTCTATTCCTGCATTGCTTTAAAGAACTACCTGAGACTGGGTAATTTACAAAGAAAAGAGGTTTAGTTGACTCGCAGTTCCACATGCTGTGCAGGAAGCATGGCTGGGGAAGCCTCTGGAAGCTTACAATCATGGCAGAAGGTGAAGGGGAAGCAGGCATGTATTACACAACCAGAGAAAAAGGATGAGAGCATGAAGGGGGAGGTGCTACACATTTTAAAACAACCAATCTAGTGAGAAATTACCCACTATCATGAGAACAGCAAGGGAGAAGTCGGCCCGCATGATCCAATCACCTCCCAACAGGCTTCTCCTCCAACATTGGGGATTACAATTCGATATGAGATCTGGGAAGGAACACACCCAATCCATGTCACTTATCATTACAGTTAGTCAATCATGTGGGTACTGAAACTTCAAACTATCTCTGTCATCACTACATCCCTTTTCTCACTCTCCTGCGTCTGTCATGCAGTCTAGAACGTAGGACACAGGCAGGAACTAAGAAGAAATTATTGAATAAGGAGGGCAGATATCCTGTTTCTATAACAAGAAACCACCTTTATAAGTGAAACAAGATTTTATGCATTTGCTTGACTTTTTTTTTTTTTTGGCCACAACTCAGAGGTTTTAACATAGTATCTGTGAATACATGAAGCAATCCCAGCATGGCCTGCCTGGATGAACTAGTAATTAAGAACACCTGGCTCAGGTGGAGGGCAAATACACGTGCAGAGGAAAGCAGCTGATTCCAGCAGGCAGCCCCTGAGGTTGGTAACATGAAGTTGGGCATAGTCGAATTGTTCCTAAAGCTATTCCTGTAATATTCCCCATTTTTCTTCCCACTTCATGTTGCCCTGTACTCCTACTGTTTTTGTCCTCTGAATTTCGGGTTCAGCTGTGTGGAAGACTGGTGCAGGAGGAAAAGAAATCTCACTTGGTAGAATGTATTACTGTAGGGCTGACAACCGAGATGCAAAACATCATGATTTTTTTCCAGTCTGACTCAGAGATCCCTACAGGATTTTGGCATAAGAACACACTCATGAAACTGCTAGTGATTCTTTTGCATGTCCTGATGATAGTTAACCCACCTCTGCTTTGTTTCTCTGTTGGACCCCAGTCCCTGCACTTGCTCACTCCTATGGTGCTGCATTGGAGTAACTCTCCTGCTCTATTACAAGCTACTCAGACAAGAAATTAAAATGTTATTGTGTGGTAGTGCCTGGAGCATTGTACAAAATAATTGAGGCCAAGTAATTTAATTAATGGACAAACTCAAAAAAGGTGTTAGTCACACAAAAAGACCTGTGAAAAGAAAGTAAATGTAACCAATATAAATGATTTAGGCATTTATAAATAAAGAAAAATGCATATTGTGGTTACTATGGTCTTTATACTTGCATAGAAATATAATTGCATAGAAATTCGATCTTTCCTTAGTGCCAATATTGCTGCTTATCTGTCCTAAGAAAAACCCCAAAATCTATTAAAATACGAAAACATAAGAGGAACGAGATACATTTCTTACCATTTAAGCCACATAAAATTCAAAGAGTGAAGCAAAAAGAATGACCTTCGACTAGCCTCTTTGGCTGACTGCGAGTTCTTAAGTGTGAAAATAACTTCTGCATCCTCTTATAAATGCTGTAATATTGAGAATGAGGTGTCTCTGAGTGGAGAAAGAGTTTAAAGTCTCAGGTCTCTGATAGAGAAAGCTCTCTCCCAGCTTGAGAGCTTAACCCTGAGGAGTAGGCTGCCATAACCCTGTGCTTCATGAAACATAAACACTAAATGCATCACAAGCTGGTTTGGACAGAGTCAGATGCCTCCCTATCCAAGGATTTAGTTTAAAATGGAACCCAAATTATATCTTTAGCAATTGTAGAAAATAGAAGGGAGAAAGGCTATTTGACCTGATCCTTCGAGTGAGATAGCAACAAATCTCTTCTTTGAAACTGCATTAACTCGTAGCAAATACTCAGAATCCATTTAATAAATTGCTTATTTCTAGTGACCCTAAAGAGTTAAGACACCTCTAAATACCAAGCAGTTCTTGACCTTCTGGATAGCAGGAGGTAAGATAAGTTATTAAGAGAAATATGAAATATAGTAGTTAAGGGGTGAGTTGTGGTTATGCATAAAATTTCAGTGATGAACACTGCTTTGTGAAATGTAATGATTAAAACAATCAACACAGCCGTAAATGGTGTTAACGATACAGAAGGACCTGGAAACTTAAAGCAAATGTGGGAGTAATTATTGAAAATAAATTGATATATAGGAATGCTTGTGGTTTTTGCACATTGATTTTTTATCCTGAGACTTTGCTGAAGTTTCTTAGCAGTTTAAGGAGTTTTTGGACTGAGAGGATGACGTTTTTCTAAATATATAATCATGTCATCTCCAAATAGAGAAAATTTGACTTCCTCTCTTCCTATTTCCTTTATCTCTTTCTCTTGCCTGATTTCCCTGGCAAGAACGTCCAATACTATGTTGAATAGGAGTAATGAGAGAGGGCATCCTTGTCTTGTGCCAGTTTTCAAAGGGAATACTTCCAGCTTTTGCCCATTTAGTATATTGGTTGTGAGTTGTCATAAATAGCTCTTATTATTTTGAGATACATTCCATCAATACCTAGTGTATTGGGTGTTTTTAGCTTGAAGCTGTGTTGACTTTTATTCAAGGCCTTTTCTTCATCTATTGAGGTAATCATGTGGTTTTTGTCATTGGTTCTGTTTATGTGATGGATTATATTTATTGATTTTGTATGTATCTTGAACCAGCCTTGCATCCCAGGGATGAAGCCGACTTGATTGTGGTAGATAAGCTTTTTGATGTGCTGCTTGTAAGGCCGGTTGCCTTGCTGGGAGCTCGGACGCACCCCCCGCCCCGCCTCCTTTTTACCCTTTTACAAGCCCCGAGCAAGCTCAGACATGCTCAGGCATGTTCCCTTCTCCCTTGCTTGCACAGCCTGGTCTTCCCTTAAAGAGCCCAGTATGCAAACAAGGTGCTGCAACCATAGCTTCTTAATAACCAATAGCAGCTAAGTCTTAACAACCAATAGCAGCCGAGTCTTAACAACCAATAGCAGGCAAGTAATTCCAACCAATAACAAGCCAAGTCCTAGGTCAAGGCTTGTAACTTACCCAATAGCAGTCTTGCTCTCCCACAACCAATCGAGCTGTTTCACTCCCTATAAAACCCCGTGTCTAAGAGGAGTCTGTGCGACTTCTCCGGCCCCTCCTGTCCAGACCACAGAACCTCACCCGGGAGCCTGAATAAACTCCCTTGCATTGGATTATTTTGGTGCTGGCCTCAGTTTCTTCGTTTTATCCTCAGAAACAAACCTTACACTGCTGGATTTGGTTTGCCAGTATTTTATTGAGGATATTCGCATAGATGTTCATCATGGATAATGGCCTGAAAATTTGTTTTCTGTGTGTGTGTGTCTGCCAGATTTTGGTATCAGGATGATGCTAGCCTCATAAAATTAGTTAGGGAGGAGTTCCTCTTTTTCTATTGTTTAGAATAGTTTCAGAAGGAATGGTACCAGCTCCTCTTTGTACTTCTTGTGGAATTTGGCTGTGAATCTGACTGATCTTGGGCTCTTTTTGGTTGGTAGGCTATTAATTTCTGCCTCAATTTCAGAACTTATTATTAGTCTATTAGGGGATTCAACTCCTTCCTGGTTTAGTCTTGGGACAGTGTCTGTGTCCAGGAATTTATCTATTTCTTCTAGATTTTCTAATTTATTTGCATAAAGTTGTTTATGGTATTCTCTGATGGTAGTTTGTATTTCTGTGAGATCAGTGGTGATATCCTCTTTACCATTTTTATTGTGCTTATTTGATTCTTCACTCTTTTCTTCTTTATTACACTGGTAAGCAGTCTATCTATTTTGTTAATATTTTCAAAAAACCAGCTCCTGAATTCACTGATCTTTTGAAGGGGGTTTTTCATGTCTCTATCTCCTTCAGTTCTTTTCTGATCTTAGTTATTTCTTCTCTTCTGCTAGTTTTTGAATTTGTTTGTTCTTGCTTCTCTAGTTCTTTTAACTGTGATGTTAGGATGTCAGTTTTAGATCTTTCCCTCTTTCTCATGTGGTCATTTAGTGCTATAAATTTCCCTCTAAACACTGCTTTTGCTGTGCCCCAGGTATTCTGATACACTGTGTCTTTGTTCTCGTTGGTTTCAAAGAACTTTCTTATTTCTGCCTTAATTTCATTATTTACCCAGTAGTCATTCAGAAGAAGGTTGTTCAGTTTCCATATAATTGTGCAGTTTTGAGAGAGTTCTAATTTGATTGCAATGTGGTCTAAGAGACTGTTATGATTTCTGTTCTTTTGCATTTGCTGAGGAGTGTTTTACTTCAAATTATATGGTCAATTTTAGAATAAGTGCAATATGGTGCTGAGAAGAATATATATTCTGTTGATTTGGGGTGGAGAGTTCTGCAGATGTCTATTAGGTCTGCTTGGTTCAGATCTGAGTTCAAGTCCTGAATATCCTTGTTAATTTTCTGTCTCATTGATCTGTTTAATACTGAGGTGGGGTGTTAAAGTCTCCCTCTATTATTATGTGGGAATCTAAGCATGAGTGAACTCTCATTCACAATTGCTACAAAGAGAATAAAATACCTAGGAATACAACTTATAAATCATTCTACTATAAAGACACATGCACACATATGTTTATTTCAGCACTATTCACAATAGCAAACTTGGAACCAGCCCAAATGCTTATCAATGATAGACTGGATAAAGAAAATGTGGTATATATACACCGTGGAATACTATATAGCCATAAAAAATGAGTTCGCGTCCTTTGCAGGGACATGGATGAAGCTGGAAACCATTATTCTCAGCAATCTAACACAGGACCAGAAAGCCAAACACCTCATTTTCTCACTCATAAATAGGAATTGAGAGGGGCAGGGGGAAGTTTAAAAAATTAAAATAAATAAATAGGAGTTGAACAATGACAACACATGGACATAGGGAGGGGAACATCACACACTAGGGCCTGTTGGAGAGTGTGTGGCAACAGGAGACATAGCATTAGGAGAAATACCTAATGTAGATGATGAGTTGATGGGTGCAGCAAACCACCATGGCACATGTATACCTGTGTAACAAACCTGCATGTACTGCACATGTATCCCAGAACTTAAAGTATTAAAAAAAGAAGAAAGAAAATAAATTGAGATAGTGAAACAAGCTATAACAAAATCTACAAGCACATTTCTAGTTAGATACACTCAGAATTTATTCACACTCATTCCTTTGATCTCTGTTCGGGATGTGTCTTCCATTCCTTTGAAATTTTGGAGATCAGAGGAGATCTGGACACTTACGTTTTAGAAGGGTCAGAGAAGAGAAGTCAATGGTCTCCCACTATGGACACGACCAGGCACTGCTTCTCCCCCTTTGGTGATCTTCTTCCCCCTTATACACCAGAAGTGATAAGATTTTGGTGACATCCAATTATACTTTGATTAAATCTACTCCTGTCACCAAATCCGTTTTCTTAATATAAAATGAAATCATAAACTAAGCTTTTGTCAGAAGAGATCTATACAGTAGTGATCAACTATTTCATAATACATATCCTCATTACATTCATTTTTCATGCCAATTAGCCCAAGTAAATTTTATATAATATATAAACCTAACTAAAAAGGGTAACCTTTACTGTGTTTGGTTAAGTTCAGCTTTTATGTTATTATCAATATCTGAAGACAGGAAACGCAGCATGTAGTAAAATACATTTTATAAGCAATATGCACCATTTAATATTGTTACTCACTATAAAATCTTTATGGGTTAATAAAACATTTTTGAGATATTTTGTTCTAAAAATTTCACAAAGTGTTAAATGTTTATATATATGCATATTGATACATAACTATCTTCAACTATATATATAGTTGAATATAAATATATATTATATTTATAATTATATTACTAATGTAGTTAAGCGGAAAATATATAAATCACTTTCAGCGAATAAGTCTTAATGGAATGATAATAACACCCAGTGCCTAGTTTCTGGCATATATTATTTGTTTGATACTTTTAACTCATTCATAGGACATTTACTGCTCAGAATTAATCTTTCACAATATGATTTTCTTATTTTAGTCAATGTTATGCAAGTCATTACTATTTTAAAAATTTGAATGATCCGTGGGGGCAAATTGCCATGTTGTAAAGAGTTGCATTATTCAAAAGTATCTTTCAGACTTCAGAAAGATAGTCATGCACAGGATAACTTTCTGATAATGATACTTGAATTGAGTAAAGGACTCCTCAAATTTCTAATGCCTAGACTTTCAGAATCTTTAGCAATCACATGCCAGGAAGAGATCTACTGGTTCACTATTAACTAACTGGTGAATTATATTTGAAGAAACCCGAGAATTATGGGGACAAAATGGTGCTTAAGCATAATCCAAAATACAGTTTTATACAAGCAGAAGTGCAATTAATTTTTCAAAAATGTCATTTCTGATATAATTCTTAATTTAAATTTACATATTGCCCTAAACGTAGATATCTATATTAACTTTGATTTGAAGCACTCAGGGAATTATTATTATTGTTTCTATTATTACATTTATTTTGCTGAACATGAACAAGGTAATATAATGCATGTCAACCCAAGAAGTTCTTAAATTCATTTTATAACTGGATAATATGGCCAGACATGGTGGCTGACACCTGTAATCCCCGCACTTTGGGAGGCCAATATGGGCAGATCACCTGAGGTCAGTAGTTTGAGACCAGCCTGGCCAGTGTGGTGAAACTCTGTCTCTACTAAAAAAAATACAAATATTAGCTGAGTGTGGTGATGTGCAGCTGTAATCCCAGCTACTCAGGAGGCTAAGGAAGGAGAATCACTTGAACCCAGAGGTGGAGATTGCAGTGAGCCAAGGTCGCACCACGGCACACCAGCCTGAGGGATGAAGTGAGACTCCTTCTCAAAATAAATAAAAAACTTAAAAAACTGGATAATGTAAGGAAGCTACACTGTAGGGAACTACATTAGGTATTTTGTTTTTATGCCTTTATAAGATGACCTAAAGGTGTTATTATCATGTTTGTATGTTAACTTATAGATTCATTAATTCCCTTTAGTATACCTTTAACATCTTTTATTTTCTTACCTGAGCCTCAGAATATTTGATTTGTTCATCAGTGACCCTGCAAACTGTCACTATGTTGTATGATACTATCAGTGAAGTATTCCACTGTGGTGTTATTCTGAGCTATCCAGTAAATATTGTGGATTATTTAAGCAGTTTTAATATATTACACATATTTGTACATTTTATATGGTTATACATATATATAAGTTTTTAAAAGAATCATTTTGTTTACTCATACAGTTCAAGTTTACTGGGATATATATATTTATGAATGTTTTAAACCATGTTACAGATTATATGAATACTCATTTAGTTACTTAGCCCCAAACCCTTAGAAATTGCTTTGGCACTGATGATTACACATTTTATTTATGGCAAACACTTGGCAAAGTTCAACTTTGTAAATTATTTTCTCTTTTTGAATAACAATAATAAGGGTTGCTAGCTAATAATTTACATTTTGTTTTTAGAAGTCATTTGAGAACTTTCTTTTAAAAAGCATATAAGATGGTGATAAAATCATTTCTAATTAGAAATAATTCAAAGCTACATGAAGGAAGGAACTTCTAAAATGTTCACTCTACTCTTTAAACTATCAGCAATATGCTGAGCTTCATTCATTCAAATGAATATTTATTGTTTGCCTACTTTGCTGCAGGTAACTGATTTGAAAAATGGAGATACAAATATGAAAAAGATATTCACAATTCTCTAATTGTTTTTGTTTAAATATCATTAAAATTGTCTACTAATTTGACTCATATTACAGCATATAATACATATTAGATTATAACACCTATAAACACTGTATTATTTGAAAATATCTAATCATTACCTGATAAGGTCTACTAGAGGAGTGTGTCACTCCCATTGCCATTCTAATTATTTTTCCCCTCTTACTCATAGCCAACACTTTAAAAGAGTTCTCATTACTCATTATTTTCATTGCCTCACCTCTCATTAACAAGAAACATAGTGTTATTTGCATTACACTTAGCAGTTCATCAAAGCAACTTTAAAGTTTCCAAGAACTTCTTGGTTACTAAGCCAAATGGACACTTGGAATCTCGTATCTTCCTTGGCCTATTGGCTGCCGTTGATACAACTCCTTCCTTCTTGAAGCAGCACTGTGCCTTGACCACCCTATCCGAGTTTGCCTTCTGTATCGTTGGATGTTAAAACTATCTTCTTTGCATTATTGCATTCTATCAGCAGCGAAAATATCTGGGTTCCTCAAGGCTTTGTCCTAGACCATTTAGTTTTCCACCTATCACACTAGCTCCTGAATTTGCATGAATTGAGTGCAAATCAAACCATATGTCAAGAAACAATTAAATATTTCTCACACCATTATCAACTCCCCCAATCTGCTTATCTCTTTATTTTCTTCCTTAGAAATTGGCACCGTTATTTATCCACTTGCTTTACAACAAATCTATGACCTTTTCTTATTACCTCACTTTCCCTCACTCTCATTTATAATTCGTCTCAAAATCTTGATTTTTCTCTTAGATTAACCACTTTTTTCCCATCTTCTGCATTACCATCTCCGTAAATACTACCACTATCTCTCATCTGGACTACTGTAATATACTACCACCTGATCTCCCTTAGATTCACTCTTCCCCACCCTCTCTCATCTTAGACAAAGTAATCTTTCCAAAAACCATTCTGAATATTTGTCAATTCCTTATACTCACACCTTCCCCCAACTCTCCATAGGGAATTAAAACTTGCTCATGTTCTTTAGATGAAGCCCACATTCTTTTCCTCACACACAAAGCCCTGCATGACTTGACCCTTATTTCCATCTTCAGTGTCATCTCAAAATATGTTCCTCTTCACTGTTTCCAGTCTCACTGATGATCAGTCAGTCCCTTGAATAGTCCACGTTTCTTCTCAGAGCAGGGCATATGTACGGGCTACCCTCTGACTTGAGAGCCTTTAGCTATTTTCTTTCCCTCATTAAACCGTACCTATCCTTAGATGACTTGTCCTTAAGGCATGCTTTAGAATAGGGTTTTTTTGTTAAATGTTCTCAAAGCACTGTGTTCTTTTTCATAAGGCCCTCATTTCAGTTTGCCAAGCAGTGTTTTAGGTCCCGGCTCTGTCCCTGGTTTGATGTGTGGGTATAAACAAGTTACTCAACCTTTGGATTTTTTGCACCTAAGAGTCACTCTAAAAATATGTTGAATGAATGTAATAAAGGAATAACTAATGTGATTAATAGCATGGATAGAGTGAAAATGGAAAAATCAAATGAACATTACTATACATAATCTGAGAATATACATATACTACCTATACACACACACACACATACATATGTATATGCACAAATGTCTGTTACCTACATATGTAAATATATACACATATATTCACATATAGTATACATCCATATATACATACTATATATACATACATATAGTATATGTGTATATGCACACACATATACATGTATGCATATGCACACACACAAATAAACTACATCAAAGGACAACCATAGACATATTTTTACAAAATGCAAAAATAAAACAATGCCACCTATTATCAATTTAATTACTAAACATGTTTCTGAAAGTTATTAAGGATGTATTTTGCAAAATAAATTGAAAGGAAAACTAATTATTTGCTGATGATATGCTCTTTTCTTAAAAATGACCATTAATTTCACTTTGAAACAATTGTACAGAAAAGTCTTTGATAAGATGCAAAGTTTTTCATACATTAATAGTTTCAAATGTTAATTAAGTTAGAAATAGTGCAAAGGATTTCAAAATTGGAATGTTTTAAAAATTTATAGGTAATTTTGATACAGTAGAATATCTTTTCTTTGTTTTCTACATTTTAAAATTTTTGTTATAAAAAATAATTGTTAAATTAATAAAGTACTTTAAAATGCGTAATGTCCTCAATTTATAATATATGATTGTTTAGTAAGATAACTGATTTTAAAAGATCACTTTTCTATATCAAAAGCAATGTTAATAGAGCAAAAAATCCCAAAATCAAAGTTTCAAAACTTTAATAATATAAAATAAATTTGAATAAAATTAATCTTAAAATGTTTACAGCAAGCATAATTAAAAGCATGTATCTCTACATAGGAGCAGAATACATTCCAATAAATAGATGTCTTACAAATAACCAAAAACAACTCAAATTTTCTTAAACAAAAAAAAATTGTTTTAAATTTCAGTTGGGTCTCATTAAAACAGTTTACAATATGGCTTCAGGAAGAAAAGAAATAGGAACTTTCAATTTTACAAATCATTGTGTATTCTTAGGACAATTATAGCTTGTGCTTAGTTTCCCAGTTTTTTCTCTGAGATTCTGAAGAGTTTGTGCTTATTATTTGGAGTCAAAAAAAGATGTAGGCAATTAACTAAGAAATAATGGGGAGATTACTCACTGAGTGTGATTGTTAAAGGTTTATTGTGTTATGTGTGAATGCAAATTCCTGTATCTCATTCCAGCATCCTGTGCATCCTAAAATTTATCTTAAGATATTTTAATTATCTTCAGATTTAGTGAGCCAGCTTTCTCGTAAGCTGACCAAAAGGGGCAGAATATCAGCTTAAATGGGTAGATAGATTTGTGTTTCCTAATTTTTAAGTTAATTTGATATGCTATGTGAGCCTAAAACGGTTTCTAGCAGGATCTAGACATAATTTTATTACATAAACTTATAGATATGCACCCTAACCCTAACCCCATCCATCCTACTGAGAACCATCTCCACCATCCAATAAAACCCCACATTCACCATCTTTCAAATCTGTGTGTGACCTGATTCTTCTAGAATGCTGAACAAGAGCTTGGGTCACATTGGCTCTCTGCCCATGCAAAAAGGCAGAGTGTCCACTGAGCTGGTTAACACTTAAACCATCTGTTGACAGTAAGGCTAGAAGAGCACACTGTATCACATATCCATTTGGGCTCCAGGAGTCACAGGCTCCCACCTCTAGATGCTGTCGTATGGCCAGAGCACAGTGCCCTGGGCTCCTGCACCTGTCCATCTGTGTGCTCCTACTTCCATAAGGGGTTTGAGCAGTAGCAGTGATCAATTCGCATGTCCTGTGAAGACGTTAGGGAACTCTCCTGTTCAGTAAATTGTCAGCCAGCACCAGGGAAAGAGCATTTCTTGATGGTCCATACCTGCTGCACTAAATGTTCATTGAATGTAGACACCAGGGAGAAGCAACTTTCCAAGCATTTGCATTAAGAGACAAAAATGGCAGAGTGTGACCTTCGGGGGCTTTCCACTAGAAACAGAAATAAAGCCACGGATGGGCATGAGCACAAGTTCCCAAACACAGCGACATACTCATTTCCCAACGGTAAGGAGGGCACAGCTCATGTGGGCAGCCCACCCTCAGGGAAGAATCATGGGACAGGGGTGCAAGGTGCAGGAAGGGGCCAACCTATAAAGTCCTAAGATTAAGGTTAAACACTGCACTTGACCTCCACGTGGCTGCTTGGGTCTCTTCCAAGCATACTTTCTTTTCTGTTCTAAAGCCTTTTTAAATAAACTTCCACTCCTGCTGTGAAACTTGCCTCATTCTCTTTTTCTGCTTTATGCCCCTCAATTGAATTCTTTCTTCTGAGGAGGCAAGAATTGAGGTTGCTGTAGACCCATTCAGAAACACCATCAGTAACTCTGATAACTTCCACCGGTAGCATTCTCAATTTCACCAACTATTATGAACTCATCAGCTTAAATATATTTGATGGCTCTCAATTCATTGCAGTTATCAGAATTGAAGTTCAGATTGTCCTGTCATTGGCCAGTGAAGTCTCTTCGAGTTTCATCCTGTTTTCATTTGACATGACATTCGTAGCATTTGAAAGCTTCCCGACAGCATCACAGAGTTCATGTCGTACATGAACTCATCTTGTACATTTTCTGTCTCTGACCGACAAATAATGATTTCTCCAGGAAGCTATGGTTTTTTTTTTTAAATTTCAGGGGACATTTATTTCAGATATAATTTTTATAGTTTCTCTTATTCCTCTCATTTTGTTTTCACTTTTAGGGACACAGTTGATCATATCATGGATATTCATTGACTATCTGTAGTATTTGTCACTTACTTTCAAAACTTAAAAAAACTTTTATTTCTTTTTCCTTTTGTTTTTCTTTCTTGTTTTCACTTGGTTTATCTCTAAAGGTATAATCTGTTGTGGTTATTCTATGTAATGTTCCTTCTAATTTAGTCTTGATATCCAAAGTAATTCATTTTCCTTTATTTCTAATTCTTTTCTGAATTATGCCACTTTATTCTGATTTTTATAATTATGATTAATATAATTATCCTCACATATTCATTACTTATACACTTGTTGTGGTTTGAATAGTGTCTAGCCTAAGGGTATGTTAAAATCCTAACCTCTGTTACTTGTGGATACTTCCTTAATTGAGAATAGAATCTTTGTAGAAATAACCAAATTTTTAAAAAGCCACATTAGATTAGAACAGGCTGTCATCTTATGACCAATGTCCTTATAAGGAGAGGCACACTTTGACACAGACACACAGAGAGGAGAACCGACTCACCATGTGAAGACAGAAGATAAATACAAAGACACAAAGGGAAAAGGCAATGTGAAGGCTGAGACAGAGACACCCACATTCAAGCACAGTATAGACAGCAAACACAAGCACCTGAGGGAGGCACAGAAGGTTTGCCCCCTAGGGACCTCAGAGGGATGATGGCCCTTATGATACCTTGTTTTTTTTTTTTGTTTTTTTTTTACTTCTAGGCTTCAAAACTGTGCAAATAAATTTGTGTTTTTTAAGTCCCTGTTTCTGGTACTTAGTTACAGTAGCCCTAAGAAATAAATCTCTTTCTCAATTTCTTCTAGATGGTTAAGGATTACTAGGTTACAGTTTAGATCTGATTTTGTAGGTATGCTTTTTAAGGAGTACTTTCACTCTTTATAGTGACATTATTTTGTTTCATATTACTTTAGTTATTCATTCCTCAACTTTTGGAGTGAGTTGGTATCCAGGATTTCTTTTGCTTTTTACTTACTTATTTTGTCACAAATACTATCTTTTGTTGTTTTTCAATAGAGTTTAAATATATGGCAGGATTCTTTTTTCCCCGAGTTTTGAGTTCTCTTCTCCGATTTTTGTCCGGACCTCCTTTTTTCTTCATGTTTGTTATTCCTATATTCCTGTATTTTGATTCCTCTCCCGGAAGTCTGTTCTCAGCTTGAAGCCTTGACAGGCAGGGTGTCTCCCACCCATCATTTTTGAGAGTTCATGGGGTGAGACTGCTCCAGCTACTTCAGATTTTTTACTGTATGCCCTTTTCACTCACTTGCCATTTATCATGGGCAAAACTTCCTCTTGATTTTGACAGGTCTTTTCATTTGGGCCTGTTGTGATCTTCAAATACATTTTGATTATTTGGGGGCACTTCAGTTCTTAGGACATTCAGTTGCCCCAGGCGCTTTCTTCTTCTTCCTAAATAGGTACTGATGATATGTTGTTGATCATGCAGTTGTGGTGGATTTACCTACACTCTTTCAGATTCAATGGGATACTTTAATTACCTAGTTTTGTTGTAAATTTTGTCCGTGAGTGTTGCCTTTAATATCTAGTTGCTTCCATGCAAGGATTCAGAGAGATTGAGAAGCCATGCTGCTGCCACTGTTCTCCTCGTATCTGTACTTAGTGTTTTTATCATATTCATTAGCTAAAATGTATTGAGCACTTGTATGCCAGTCACTGGGCTGACCATTTTACTCCCATTTTATCAGTTGGTACTCATAGCAGCCTTATAAAGCTGATGTTGTCAATAGCTACATTTTAATCTGAATTATACAAATGTACCAGAAATAAATAAATAAGGTAACTTGTCAAATGCCAAACAGCTACAAGTACCTAATACTGAATTCTAACTTTGAAAGTTTGGTTCCAGAGCTCGCACTCTTAGCAAATGTAGTGTATTTTTTAAACAAAAGTCAAAAGGATAAGCCTCTTAATCCAAAGTAATGAAAAAGTCAAAAAGTCAAGACAACTGGTGAAAATAACATACAAATGAAAATGTATAGCACTATAAACAATCTCCTATAGAAACAGATTTTATTGGTATAAAAAATGTTAAAATGTTGAGCACATTAAGAGTGCAAATGAGGAAGAGGCGGTGACTGCCAAGTAAGCTCACTTGTTACTTTTGTCCAGAGACGGGCCTGGTCCCTTTCCAGCAAGAACCTGCAACTGAGATAGAGAACCAAAATATTAAAAAAACAAAACAATCAAGTATACTGCAAAGATGAATTCCGGCAGCCACCCCTTCAAAAATAGTTGTTGTACATTGACTCTGAGAGTCACAGTGTCCTGTTCTGTACAAGAGGGGATAATTTATTTGGCATATTTCCTTCCCTCAGAGAAGTTTCAATTTAGTGAGAAAGAGAAGATGTGATCATGAATAATTTAAAATAGTAAATAATGAGAATCCTTTATTGCTACAAATAATAAAACCTTTAGAAGTTTAGAGAAAGGACAGGGCACATGTGACTTGGGTGAGAATGGGCATGTAAATTGGAACTCGGAGGTTAAGTGAGAACTTAAAAGAAAATGAGAACCAGAAGGAGAGGCATAAAAGGAATAACATATTAATGAGGAGATGATAGCAGTGAGTAGATGTCTTTAGGACAAAAAATAAATAAATTAAAGACCTTGCAGGACTTGCTAGGCACTCTTTCACAGATCAGGAAACAGAAAATTTTAAAGGTTGAGGGAAGAAGGTAAAGTCTTTGGCTTTCATTTAGGAGTGGAGGAATCTGAGGGGCAAAGAAAAAACAAGCTTGTAAGAGACTTTGGACAATGGCTTCCAAGAGGCTGGGATGATGCATACTCA
The DNA here is from genome assembly GCA_004027715.1 of Plecturocebus donacophilus. Classification (NCBI taxonomy): domain Eukaryota; kingdom Metazoa; phylum Chordata; class Mammalia; order Primates; family Pitheciidae; genus Plecturocebus; species Plecturocebus donacophilus. The sequence goes on along the minus strand of PVKP010015859.1, from coordinate 29,553 downwards.
CAAGGTGCATAGAAGGCCCAGAAAATATAGCAGAGGACTAGATAGATTGCATCATTTACATAAATATAGAAATTGTGAAAAGAGATTAATTAGGGTTCCCGGATCCTTATACTGAGTGACCCATTATCAGTCCTTAAGCTTTTTCCATAGCACAAGGTTTTCTGAGTGTTCTTCAGCAAATTGTTCATTACTGATCATCTGCCACTGACCCTATTTGAAGCCAAACTGCCCTGGGGGTTACTGTTGGAGATATATTTATCAGGACTCATATCAGATAAGATGACTTGACAGTTTGGAATCTCAGAAGCTGCCTTGGTAATGGAGACATAAAGCTTCATTTCAATGCTAATGAACACAATTCTTCTGTTACAAACCTCAGAAAATTGATAAAAGAAAGGGTTCAGGTTACTGAAGGCATGAACTGTATCAGATCCAGGGAGGAAACCTTAGACCCCATTTTCATGTCATTTTGCATGGGAAACAATTCCAGAAGGTTAAAAAAAAAAAAAAAAAAACAATAATATTGCTTTTAAGTGAAACAGAAAAAGGGAAAGAATGACTATTGTTCCGTTATTTCGACTGGAAGCTTCAGATATTTTGACTACAGACTCCAGCCACAGAAAATAAGTCCTCACTTTCATTAGTCCTAAAAATTGTGCAGTCTCTGGCAAGTGGAAATGCATTATTTTTTCAAAACAATATTTTAAAGTTTATTTCCTCATAAAATGCAGTCATGGCATTTTAAGTACATACATTTACCTAGATTTTGACACATTCATCAAGTTGTGTATTTGCTGGAATGCATAAATGGATACATATTTTATATGGTATTTAAATATAATTAAAGCAAATATAGAAAATGCTCCAAACCTTAAGATTAATTTTATATTCAGTAACTGACCAAAAAAGTAAAGTGTCAATCATGTTTACTAGCTGTATAGTATAATTCCAATCAAAAGAAATTGTTGTTTCTCAATTTGATTTTAAGAGAGTGTTAGATCAATGTTATTGACTTAAGGGATTCATTCATTATTTATTCTAAACTTTGTTTATTACCCAAGTTTCATATAGAGACTAATTATTTAGATGAGAAACTGCAACTGTCTAAATTAATATTAGGAAAATTGAGCATTTACCCTGAGGCAGCAAAATTAGACTTTGTCAGGAAGCCGAACTGAGGTTATATGCTACAAAATGGCTAAAATTGGCCATTAAAGGGAAATCTTCTACAACCATTATTCACCACCAGAGCATAATTAAATACAAATAATAAAGGCTGCATTGTCTCTTATGTTCCACATTTCCATTTGCAGAAAATGAATTCATGAATGGCAGCTGTCAGAGGGGCTTGGCTTATTGACACCAACCAGTTGAGGCTTTCTAATTGTGTAGTCCCTGAAGAAATAGCACTTTCTACTGTGGGATCACCTTTGACTAAAGCAGAAGATTTTATGGCCACAGTAAGTGGCGACTAAATAAAGACTCAGCTTTGAAACGGAGATAGTAGATAAACAAAGGCTCTGGACAAACGAGGTCACATTAAAAACAGCTTTCTTTTCATTCATGAAAGCAACCCTCAGTACTGCAGAAGCAAAATCAGCAAGGATTGCTACCCATCCCTTTGAAAATTAGCTTGGAGGGCTGGTGGTTCACATAAGGATAATCCCTCAAATATTTTTGACAGCAACTCTCTTTAGCAGTCTTTTCCTATTCATATGCTGACATTTATGAATTCATTTAATGTCTCCAAAAAAATATTCCAGGTAATTTTTTAACTTCCTATTCCAAGTATGGGAAGAGATATGAGCTCCAGAGCTGGAAGTAGCAATGTGGTGGGGACTCAATAGAGCAGCCTGATAAATTTAATAAATTGAAATCCATTCTTCCACTCCATGTGAAAATAGATATTTTGAGTGTATTCTCTATGCCAGATATTAGGTATTGGCATAGTATATATATTATATTTGTAATACATATTATGTCCTTTCTGGTCTTCAGAAAAATCAGAATGTGACTGTATTTCATGAACCCTGAAGATAATATACGCCTACACAAAATCATATGATTTAGAAAAAAAATAGAGGGTAAAGAAATGGCCAGGAGTGTTGGCTTACACTAGTAATCCCAGCACTTTGAGATGCCCAGGCTGGACCCGTTGGGGCCAGGATTCAAGACTATCCTGGCCAATATAATGAGAAACCATCTGTACAAAAATCTTAAAACACAGTAGTCAGGTATGGTGGTGCACACCTGTAGTTCTAGCTCCTATAGATGCTGAGGCAGGAAGATTGTTTGAGCCCAGGAGTTCACCATTGCAGTGAGCAGTGATCATGCCACTGTCCAGCCTAGGTGACAGAGCAAGACCCTCTTTCAAAAAATAAAAATAAAAAATAAATTATAAGTGCCAGAATCTCAGGAGCAAACACTATCAAATATCTAAGTAATTATTAATAAAAAGACAGTAACATACAGAGTTCAACTACTGATTAACATTATGATTATAAAAAATAAGACCAAAGTTTAGAAACCAGGTGAAGTGTTGTAATGAAAGGCATTTTTTTTTCCTTTTTCTTCCTCTCCTCCTTTCTTTTGTCCTCTATCTCCTTCTCTTGTTATGATCATTTTCACTAAATTGCATCAAACTTGGTTTCAATCACAGGTCCTATGTCCAATAAAGTTTTTAAAATTGTGTCTTTGGGTTTGGAGAAATAAGATTTATTTTATTTATTTATTTATTTTAACATATGGTCTTGCTCTGTCACCCAGGCTGTAGCACCCTCAGGATCATAGCTCACTGCAACCTTGAATTCTTTGGCTCAAGCGATTTCCTGCCTCAGCTTCTTGAGTAGCTAGTACTACAGACCAGGTGTGTGTCACCATGCTGGCTAATTTTTGTACTTTTTCTAGAGATGGGGTCTCTCTGAGTTGCCCCAGGCCAGTCTCAAACTCCTGGACTCAAATGATCCTCCCACCTTAGCCTCCCAAAGTGCTGTGATTACTGGCATGAGCCACAACATCCAGACACAGAATTGTTAATAAATGTGATATAAAAAGGTAAATATATTTTAGAAAGATTTAGATCTAGTTATGCATCAATATATGCATAATGGTATTCTTAGTTTATGTCATTAAAACATTTCAAATAAGTAAATTTGAAAACAAAACTATCATTGAATCTCTTCTTATCCATTAGGATGCACCCAATTTCACACCACATACATGAATATACATGGTTAACTGCTTAAATAGATTGGAGACAGATGAGCTACATATTTTCTACAAACATTTAACTATTTTCTGCCTCTGGGGAGGTTTGTAGTCCCTGCCAAATGATTACATCAAAGAGCTGCCCCAGCATAATTCACACTCCAGCTGTTTCTCACCCTTCAGTTTTCTTCCCCAGTCATTCCCTGGTTGCTTCTTTTGCCCCAGTTGACCTCTAATCCTCTTTTCTGCACATATAAAATTATTACTATGGGAAAAAAACAAGGACATATTTTATAAAAACTATCTAAAATGTTTCTCCAGTCAGGATTCTTAAAACCATGTAAAGCATATCATTTACGTAATCCATTCTCAGTCGATGACACTCGAATCTATTAGACTTTAATCTACTCCATTATTTAAGAAGGTTTTCTTGAATGAGTTTCTTAACAATGGGAAAGAGGCACACTATTTTTGGCAAATTCCTTCTTCTTTTTCCTAATGTGTGTGCCATTTCTCTAGGGATAAACTATAAATTAAACAAGGGCATAAAAATTTTAGGGTCCTATTTCATAGAAAATTCTGATTCCACAGGTGCCAGGTGTAGAGGATCACCAATTCCAGTACATTAATGCCCACTGAGACCAATCCAGACTTAGACAAAAACATCTGCTGGTCTTTCCCACATGGTCTAGTAGCAGCTGAGAGGCTGTGGAAAACACAGAAATACGATTTCAGCCTGGGATGATTGTGATAAAGGAAGATCTGACATAATACCACAGGATTTTGCAAGGTCCTATTAACTATTTTAATAATCTGTCACAAACCTAACGAGCACTCTGAAGGAATTAACATTTATTGCAACAGATATTGTAAAAGCAGATAGGTGAACCTCACTTTATTTAAAGTATATTTTAAAGATATACTATGTACAAAGAATGGTATTGGGTAAATGAGTCTGCATAAAAAAAAAAAAGGAAAAACTTCAAGCCTTGTTTTCCCTTTCACAGACAGACATACAAAAGCAAAATCTTAAAAAAATCAAGGCATATATGAAAATTTTCACATTATCTATGAAGTAGTGAGTTCCGTTAATTTAATCGCAGCAGTCAGGCAGGGGTAAGCAGGGTATTGGTTTTCTATTTCAAATGATTCTTAAAGACTAAATTGAATTCTTATTAGGATGATTGGTTGACCTGTACTGTAATAATTTTACCATCAGACATAGTTTTAATAAAATTTTAACAAATTGATCAGTGAGAGACAGAAAATAATAATAAAAAGCTTCATGGCAATTATAAGATCATTAAGAAAATTTAATATGTTAAATATTTAAGTGGGTTTCCAGGGACTTACAACAGATTTTCAGCTGTTTATATTAGACTTTAATAAACAGGGCAAGCTGGGAGAAAACACATTAAAAAGTTCTTTGTACTACTTTTTAGGTCAATGGAATGTAGAATTCAACTAAATGGGCTCTGTTCTTCCAACAGAAAATGAACATTCTTCATGGTTAGAATTTTAACAAATAACATATCTAATTACTCTTTTCCTTCTTTTGAATTTTAATGAAGAAATCTGGTATATGATTATAAGTCAAAGGGAATTTGAAAGGCAACTTGATCAATGTGATTGGCCAATATATTTGACATTTATTATCCACAAATATTCTGCAGAAGCAATTAAAATGGCATCAGCCATAAAAACAAATGTATAATTTTGAAATAAATCCAGAAGCATGTATTTTTCTGAGAAGCAGTAATGACTTCAGTGCAGGACATTTCCTGGGGATCACTGACTGATACAGATTTATTGGTCTCAGCTTTTGCAAAACTCTCAGATTTTCCCAAGCAGCCATTATAGTCCTGAAATTGCCCTTGTGTTCATTATTTTTACTTAATTAAGTTTTTATATTGGGGAAATATCACAAATAGTAAAAATGTAATAATATATAATATAGACTTAATTTTCTGATCATTTAAAAAAATTTGACAAATGATACACAAGAAAGTTTTTTTTCCTAGTAATACAAAAACCTAGGAAATAAAACTAGTGTCACTCTGAAATGAACATGATGGCATTTAAGGAGAAAAAAGATTATGCTTATTGTTCTTAAAAATTACTAGAAATTTCAGCTTGGCATTTTATTGAGATAAAATCTTATTTAATGCATTTACGCTCTATAGTTACTAGAAAAAATACTGGAGCACTACACCATAAAGTTTAAAATAGAAAGAAAGAATGGCAAATTATGTAATATGTGTAAAAATATTCAGCAACTTCTGAGGTCTGGCAAAGTGACTACTTGATACTTTAAATATTCATATTTATTTATATACAATAAAAATTATTTCAAAAATTTATACTCTGTGGCCTGTTTTTGCCCTATGCCTTAGCAAGTGCTGTCAGGTTACTCAGTAGGCCTTCAGTAAAAGAAGATAATATAGAATGAGCCACATGAAGAGGTACATACATGGAATATTCTTCTCATTTAGGAGCAATTTTTCCATTGTCAATAGAGTGAGAGTGATTTTATTACTATTAACCAGTTTTCGAGTATAAAGAGAGGCAGCAAAATGTAGCGGTTAAGGCCACAGTCTCTGTAGCTGGATAAAATACGTTTAAGGCTTTGTTTCTCAATTTCCTCTCACTGTGCCTCATTCAGTTTCCTCATCTGAACATTAGGAATAGTGGTATATCTACTTTATATATTTGGAATGTGATAAAACAAGTAATGCATGCAAAGCGCTTAGAACCAGGCCTAGCACAAAGAAAGCATCCAAAGGCTGGGTGTGCTGGCTGATGTCTGTAATATTAGCACTTTGGGTGACAGAGGCTAGAGGATCCATTGAGTACAGGAGTTCAAGACCAGCCTGGGGAAGACAGCAATACCACTATCTACACAAAAAGAAAAAAACAGCATTCAAAGAATGCTACCTACTATTATTACAATACTCAAAGATATTATATTCTGTAAAATCAGAAAGTTTGTCTGCATTACCACTGCTACTAACCCTTTAGTGAATCCAAGTGAAGCACTGGATAACTAGAGTTAATATTCAGACTTAGGAGAAACTTGTGCTATATTCAGAGAGGGAACCCTCATTAGCCTTTGATATCATTTTAGAAATGACAGGTACAGCAAACAGGGGTTGTTACGGTCACTGGATCATTGGTAAAAATACATTTTTGAGCCATAAATAATGTAGGTCAGAGAACGGTCACTGCGGCTGCCACCTCGTCTTCTACAGCTGCCATTGCTGCTGCTTTGTCATCCTAGGTGATTAATATCAAGAATGCTACCTTGGAGCCCAAGGCCAGACAGACGCAAGCACCTCCCAAGGGTTTTGTAGCTGAGTCTCTAGCCCCAAGTGTTGCAGCTGCACTTATTATAGTTAATTCCCGGGCCTTCTAACCTGCAGGGACAGCTGCAGCTGGGGCTTGCTCGGGTTCCAGGGCAGCACCAGGCTCCTGTCCTTTAGGCCTCATCATTACTGGTCTTTTCGGCTCTTTGGTTGAAAGAGCCTGGAAAAAAGTATAATGACTAGTTGTTCAGGTCTTCTGCTGACAAATGTGTTATTTCATCTTAAAACCGTTGTGCTTATATTCGCCCTTTTATCATTCCAAATATGTTGTAAGATGCAAAAGCTAAAGCCTTTGTGAATGCTCTTTGTTGAAATCTGTTTCCACCAAATTAACTTTATAACATTTGTGAGGTCTTTAATTACACTCAGACTGTTCATTTTTATTCAATGATTTGCATAAAATAAAGGCCAGATTTTTCAAAGTGAGAAATATTATTGCCATTAATTTCTTTAAATAACTTTAGAATAATAATTGGCTTATTTCTTTAGAAATAAATGGTAGGCATTTGATGTATTTCTTCCCTGGTATTTAGTGTCATGTTTGTTTGTTTAGGACAGGGTCTCGCTCCATCACCGAGGCTAGGGTACAGTGGTGTGATTATGGAGCCTGGAATTCCTGGACTTAAGCAACCCTCCTGCTTCTACCTCTCTAGTAGCTGAGACTACAAGTGCATTGCTACCATGCCCAGCTAATTTTTTAATTTCTCTTTCGTAGAGATGAGGTCTTGCTGTGTCGACCAGTTTGCTTGTTGCAAACTCCTGGGCTCAAATTATGCTCTTGCCTCAGCACCCCAAACTGTGTTGTTTGTTAAAAATGAAATGCATCACTCGCATTCTAATTTAATTTCTTATTCTTCCTTTAGCCACACTGTGTTGTTTCTTTCGACATGTTGCTGCTGCTCTTCCAGTCTGGATTATAATACTGACAACCTATAATAACTATATACATTTGGATAAATCTCACAGTTCATAAAGTGCTCCAACATATATTTTTTATTTGAGTTTTATAACCAGTAGGAAGTGAGCAGAATAAGGAATATTGTCAAATTTTAAGACTGAAGAAACTGAGGCATACGCAAGATTAAATGATTTGTCAAAGATTAACAAGGTGGCCTATAGGGTCCTGGATTCAAAACCTCTGTGATTCCACTACGGGTCCCAAGGCAGGGTGGCCTAATTAAGTAAACATTGGCTTTCAAGGCAGAAATTCCTGGGTCTAAAATCTGGTTCTGTGACTTACTAATTGTGTTCTTTAGGGTGATGAATCTCTTGGATTATCTTAAAGCTAAAAGTAGAAGTTCCAGATAGTTAAACAGAGATGAAATTTAACAAACTAAGAAAAACAAAGCAAAACAACAGAAGGCTGTAAGTAATTGGTAAGAAAAACTAGCTCTTATCAGCTTGACTATATTCTCTCTATATATACCTTTCCACCTTGGCCTACTGTTCAAATAAAAGTATAATTTTTTGTTAACCGTAATAAATTACAACGTCTTGAAGAGAAAATAATCAAGTCTTAGCCATCCCATATGGTTCAAACTAATACTTGCTAAGTCTTTCTTGAACCTTTCATGTCCTCTCTAGCCTTCATGATGTTTCTGTTTTGTTTTGGCTTTGATATATATTTATTAAAAATATTTTTGCATAGGTTATACACACACATTTTAAAAAACATTTTAAATGTGCAAAATACTATTCAGAAAAAAAAAACAAGTCTCTTACTCATCCCTGTTCTCTAGCCACCCAGTTTTATCCTCTTGAAGCAAACAGAAGACACTCATAACTCATGATTCTTTCCAAAGATACTTTATTCATTTTTAAACAAACAAACATAATGTATAATTCCTATTTTTTTCTTTTATTGAATGGTTATCTAATGTATTCATTTTATCTCCTGTTCAAACAAGGCAAAAAAAAAAATTCCCGATTGACATTCCCCATAGACTACATGCAGTGGATAAAGAGAATTACTCCAAAAGAAAATTGGGAGTATCCTTAAAGGGAAGGACATGTGATTTAGGCAAAACTAACAGATGTCAACTCCTTAATTAAAAGCTCCACGCTGAGATAGTAGCCTCAAATCAGGGCTCCCAGAGTCACTTTAAAAGCAAGTGTACATAAAATGCTGCATATGTAACATATTCTTAACTAGACTGTGAGCTCTCAGAGGGCAGGGAGATGATTTTAAGCATATTTAGTTCTTAACAAATAAAAAGCATATATATGCCTTGAGAGCCTAAATGAATATTTTTACTGAAGTTTTTCTCAAGGATTTCAGTAAAACCCACTTAATATTGTCATCTAATTTGTGTCTATTATAAGCAGATGTTTTCTCATGTGTAACATATCTGCTTTGAAACTCTTTATTTCTCTAAATCTTGGTGAACAACTTAAGTTTCAAGTACTTGAGTTACAAGGCTATAGCGTTTATTTCTTTTAAATATATGCCACTGTTATTACAGGTTTTCTTTTGAGTGAAATCCTATTCTTTCTTAGCATAGCAGAAAGGGAGAGTGGAACATGAAGGCTGGATGACTTTTAGCCAGGTCACTGAACAATAGATGCTGTTATGCATTTGAAAGAGAGTACAAAGTATAGTATAAACTATAACTTTTAATGTAAAAAAGTCACACATAAAAGGAACACACAGAGAATACTTTCTATCTGTAGTATACATAGGTCCTATCGCTGTTGCAGAGACTGATATTAAATAACATTTGTAGGAGGTCACTGATTTGGACTGAGCGCCTGCCCCAAGCCCCAGCAGACCAAATCAAAATGGAGTCATTTGTGTTAAAGTTCCACATTACCAAACTTCGTTTATCTGACCTTTCAAGAAATCAGGAGAGAGATAATAGTCAAATCCCCAAATGGACCTATTAGAGTCAGCATGTTAAGGAAGTCTCTTCTGCTTTAACCCTTACAAGGAAAGTAACCTGGAGTTAACCTGATACTAACCAGTCTGCTTTGTGTTCCCTGTTTCTGCTTTCTTCAGCCCATTTCTGCCTATAAAGCCAAACTCCTCTGCCCAGCTTATTGGAAAATCCATTCTATTTTATACAAAGAGATGTTGCCTGATATTAGAATTGCTAATAAAAGCCAATTAAATCTTTAAAGTGAATTTGTTGTAATTTTGTTTTTTGACATTAGCAAGCAATTCTCATCCTGTTATTAGTCACTAGCATAGACTTGAGTTTCACTGAAGTGCTACACAGAGAATAACTGCAAAGTAAAGGAGGAAAGGATAAATGTGTTTATCTCATATGTTCTGTTTCTTTTTATGGGACAGGAAAATGATTTTATTCCAGGGCTGTCTTGCTAAGACCATAGCATTTAACTTCAATTAAACTGGAGTGCACACTGCATTAAGGAAAAAGGTACTTGAATACTATTACCCCTGACTGATGGACAGACAAGTCCTCAAACACACCAAGCACATGCTTCTCCATTCCAGCAAGGCATGCAAACTGGGACTCAATATTGGGGTCTGCTATGGTCTCATTACTTGTGTCCTCCAAAATGCCTATGTTGAATCCTAATCACCAAAGTGATGGTATTAACAGGCAGGGCCTTTGGAGAGAAGATTTGGTCATGAAGGCAGAGATCTCATGAATGAGGATTAGTGTCCTTACAAAGAAGCCCCAGGGAGAACCCTCACTCATCTACCACGTAAGGATTCAGTGAGAAAGTCATCTATTAAACAGCAAATGGGCCTTTCCAAGACACTGAATGTGCTGGCATCCCGATCTTGGACTTTCCAACTCCCAGAACCACGAGAGATATATTTCTGTTGTTTACAAGCCACCCAGTTTAGGCTATATTTGTTATAGCAGCCTGAAAATGCTAAGACAGTGTCTGGTTGAAAGAAAGGCGTTACTGAAAGAGGAAAAAAAGACTTGGATCAGAGGCTAGCAATAAAAAGAAACACATAAGACAACAAACCAAGCATCACTAAGTTCCTCAACACACTGCAATTTTAGGTTTAATTCAAAATGATATTAGGTTCAATATTTATATCTATAAACTTCAAATTTTTACTAGGATTAAATGAGGTTTTGTAAACTGAGAATTATCATTTTATTATTGTGTTCTCCATATCTAATACATGCAATACATATATTACATGCTCACATGTCTAGGTTTGGATAACATAAAATTTAGGTTCTGATTATTTTAGAATGTAAGCGTCCTCTGGCTCAAACTTTCTTACCCATAATTTATGTATTTAAAATTATACAATTTTAAGGTGATACCAATTTAATGAATTAGGAGGTTTATTTTTCTTGCTTAAAATAGACATCATCAGATCCAGAAATAAAGTTCTTAGCCCTATAGGATCTGGGATCATGTCTGTCTCATTCAAAACTCAACCTCAGTGGTTGGTGTGGTCCCTTTCATGCAGGTAGGGCAAGATAAATATTCATCGAATGATATTTGAATAAATAATAGCAGTTGATAGTTATAAAAAATTGTCAATCTGTTGTTAGTCAAAACTTTGAAAAGCAGACTGAACCTCTGAAGCCTTTTGAAATCAAACTCTGAGTCAGAGTCTCCAGGTATTTCAGACTGAACAACTGTGAACCAAATAGTTATAGAAACTGAAATGACCTATTTCATGAAGAAAAAGAAAAATCCTAATAAGAAATTGTATGTGAATGTATGGGTGTACACACATGTATAATTATACACACACACGCACACATTCACACAGATACATTTGCAGAGTTTCTTTTTCATTCTAATTTAATTTGTATTGCACAGTACTAGGCTCCTAAAAAACATGGATTACTATTTGTTGAATTAGAATTGTAACCGCATAAACCCAGCCGAAACTATTGCTGCAAGCTGCAATTTGCCTACTCTATAATATCAGTGAAGCATCTGGTTCTTACTTTGTCACTTTCTCCCTAGGGCTTCAAACTGAAAGCTACAGAGGAGAAAGTGGGGTCATTATATTTATGGCTAGAACAAGAAGTATACTGTGTAGGCCCTGAAACATATTTCTGCAATTTCATAAATGGCCTGTAATTCAATAATAGCCATCAAAACTGTATTAGTTTCATTTCAGTTTCGCTATAAATGAGTTTATTTCCTACTAAATCACTCATATCCACATTTCCAACTATTTTAGTGGTAGTTATTAGCATAATGATGATGGTCTTTCTCTACAACAATTTTGTTAGACAAGTTCAGACCATTCTTGTAACTAATTAATATTTCTAGTAGGAGATAAATTATTTTTTTCAAACAAGATTTCTTTTTTAAAAGGTGCATTACATTGTTTTTCTTTTATTTACTTCTAAGATTAGCAAATCTTTTTTTGTGGGCTCATTATTGCAGAATTGTAAGCACACAGCTCCTAAATAATACATACTCCTCAGATACAAATACTTTGATATATCCAATGACTGTATTTTCAATTACAATATTGAAAAAAAGTTATAAATGCTAGCAGTATAGCATGCTTAATTAACTGAAAAAAATATTAAAAAGTAAAACTTATTTTTGGAATTAGTGCTACATTTAAAGTTTGAGTCCATCCCTTGACTTCAAGCCTATTTATTTACCTAAATAATATTTACTTTCAGGGCTGTACATATTTGTGATTTGTAGTATACAGAAAATTATTTACAATGCAAAACTATTTTACTTTTCAAAGGCAAGATTAACATTTGTTTCTTTTATATCATTATATAATAATACATAGCAATCTAGGAAGCCCTATTAGATTTTTAAATAATGACATCAAATAGATATTATAAGTTGACCAAAAGATTTTATGTCTTTGCTTTCCTGTCAACATATATAAGTGACCAAAACAGAAAAAAAAAAAACTAAAAGAAAATATATTTTAAATGAACATGCAAGCCCCTGAACAATAAGCAAACTTATTCTGACGTGCAATTTATCAAGCTGTGAGACTTCTACTATTATAAACAAAACAAGACAAAAAAATAAGGAAAAATGAATAAATGAATAATGTGACTGGAATCTTGGGGAAATTCCTTTTAACAAATTGTAAATCTGGATGTTTTTGACATTGTTATTAACTATAAAGCTGACCTATACACATTAGATTTTTGAGGGGGTTAAATAATTTAACAGCTGTAATTAGAAATAGTTGCATTATTTTCACTAAGTGTAGGAAAAAATCAGCTTTTGGCCATGTATTTTTTTCAGTAAATCCTCTAAAAAATAGTAATTTGTTCCATACAACTCTAACATAAATCCTTAACATTTCCAAGTGCTGGGACTGGATTCACATTAGATTTGAAATGGAAGGAAATTTAACCAATGATTTTGAAAGCATTATTTTTTCCTACAGCCTACATGAATGTTTACACACCAAGTATTCTCTTGATGGTGTTCATTCCTTTCTGCTGCATAGTCTGTCTTTGGCTAGATAATCACAGTTTTTTAAAAATCTTCTGTTAAATGAGTTTGTCATGCAAAGCAACAAACCATACAAAGTTGAATTATGTCACTGCAGTGTGAGACAGGAATGGAGTTTCAACTTTAGTTTTTGTTTTTTGTATAATTTGAACACTTGGTTTAATATCAACATATTTCTCTTTCTTCATGAATTTCCTTATTTCTTCAAATAATAGTCAAAATCAAATCTATGTTATTCATGCTAAAGTGCCAATTGTGTATTATCAGCCTTCCTTGGGGAATTGGCTCCTCACTCCTCACTTCTCAACAATCCAATCTTTTCTCTCCTTCAAGAAAAGCACAAATGAAGTAGTTCTATTTCAAAAATATATATATCTTGTGTATTTGGAGTTTTTTTTTTTTTTTTAACTAAATGTATTAGTCTTCCGGTTAAATGGCATTCTAATTATTGAAGCTCATGTGATGTTCAAAGATCCCCTCAAAGTCATTTTGAATGTTTTGGTGAGCCCACTAATTTTGAGAATGTAATGGTCTATGATATTTCCTTTGAATCCATTATGATCTTTTTCATGAGTGTTTTGGAATGACTATTATTTACTTTCCATATCTCAGAATCAGTCCAGGAAACACCTATGTTAGACAAATCTGAACACTCTACAGCCCCTTTTAATTTGATAAAATAACGCTCATTGTAGTACACAGTTCATATTCAGATTTGATTTGTATTGCTGGAGAAGAGGTGTTCGAATGGAAGCTCACAATTCTATTGTTATGGCCTATTTGTATTCAGTCCTAGATATAAAGTGCAACCTAGTTAGTGGAGCCATTTGGAGAACTTTAGTAAAGACCTGTCTGGGCTGTGCCCCAACAAACATTAGCAACTTCCCTCTCAAAAGTTTTAAAGTTCACTCTTCATCAAATGTATTTAATGGTAAAAATAGAGGCAATGGATCACTAGAAACAATTTCACACTCTATAACTGTTTATGGGTGTGCATGCTATGTGAATGTGTTGATATTTATTAAATTTTTTTTGTTTAAATATCTATTTAGTGGATGGGTATATCATTATGTAGATACATAAGCGTTTCTTACTTAAAAAAAAATCCATCCAACAAACACACATTCCTGAGTCTTATTTTTCAGATAATTTCAGTAATTGCGAGTTATTCTAAGTATCAGGCATTGTGTTATGGTGTCTGGCACTACGTAATTCCTTATAGAAGAACAAAAGAGCATTTATAGTGAAATATTCATAAATTGTCAGCACATCTGCGATTACTGCCCCCAGGGCGACATTCATTTAAGCCTCCTATTTTCCAGACATTTTTCTATTTTCAAATATACACGTACTTTGATCTGGCACATAACCAATCAAGCTGCCTTTTATAACCTGGCTACACCTGTTTCTGCAGGTGTAGTAACTGAGAGAGGGCACTTTCAGGATGGAGGGAAAGAGCTACCTGGGATTCATTTTGAGCCAGTCATTTCCTCGCAGCAACTCAGCAGGCAGCTTTAGGGAATTTTTTATGAAGCATATCAGTAGGATTTTTCTCTTTCGTATCAGTGTGGCCTTACATAGAATGAGATGGCTCGTGTTATATATTTTCAAATGAGACTTCTGTAACTAAGAAAACAGCTGTTAAAAAAATTTAATTCCCTTTTCTTCTTTGTAATATTTCGACTTTACACTTTTTATTAACTTTATTGTATGCAAATGTACATTTTTGTGTGTAAATGACTTTTTACTATCATATTATTATATATAATACTTTATTTATTTATTTGATTGGTGCTGAGGATGCGTGCTCTACAGTAATAGTCATAGTATAGTACGGCTGGTTTAATTGATCTCCATTTAATCCATTAGCCCAGTATCAGGCACACTTTCCTCTGTAAAGTATGCTTACAAATGCTCACAGCAACACTTCATATCTGTAGTTATAGCACCACCTCCACTATGTGTACTTTTGCTTCTACCAGCTGAGTTGCCTCTTTTCCATGAGTCAGAAGCATTGTTCCACAATTGTTTATACCATTAGAACCCTCTATAGCAATTAGGTAAACATTAATTATTGCATGAACTGAAAGAAGAAAAAAAAGTGAAAAAATCGTTGGCGTTTTTGCCCATGAAAAACTCTAGTGCTTTGGAATAACGCGGTAAGTCATATAACTCTCCAAAATGCTACTGAATTTAGATGTAAACAATGAAATGGTAATTTATTTGGGGGTAAGGAGAGGTCAGTTGGGAACATACAGATCTAGAGCTTTGCTGTTGAATACAACAGTCAATAGCCAATAACCACATGTGGCTCTTGTCAAATTCAAATAAATTAGAATAAAATAAAAATTCAGTTCCTAAATTGCTCAGTGATATATAGGCACATAGAGCTCATGGCTACCAAATTGAATAGCACAGATTTAAAACCTTTCCATCATTACAGACTGTTTTATTGGACAGACAGAGACGTTCTGCACTGAGGTAACTGCAATTGTCTAACTCCTCAATCCAAATTCAATAAAAATTAAAAATGATAGATAAATAATATATTTGTATTTTAGGCTAGAAAGTGATTCAGAACTATTAAAAGATTGGCAAAAAAAATTTAAGTTTAAAAATGTTAAATATATTTTTATGATTCCCATTTCATTTCATGTTTCAATTAACTTATTATTTCTTGTTCCTGCTACTATTGAAGTTTTACTCCAGTGCATCAGATAATGATTAAGCATAATCCACTCCAGAGAAAATTATGATTTTTCCCATAACTCAAACACCAATGTCTTCAGAAACTTTGCACAAGTTATTTGAGCTATCTAAACTTTGGTTTCTTTATCTATAAAATGGAAAACTTAATAGAACTTTGATTATAAGATTTTTATAAGGACTAAATGAGTTAATGGCAGTAAAGTGCTTCTATCCGTGCCTGGGACATAGGAAGAAGTTAATAATTGTTAAGCAGTAATAATACTATGGCTTCAGAAAGCCATAGTGAATTACTAAGTTTATATGGTAAGCAATTCATTTATTTGACTTCAAAACCTACATAATTATATCCTTCCTATCTAATCCTTTTCTTCATGAAATACTCAAAGAAATATTATGCTACTAAATTATTTTCATTTGATATATTTCTGGCTTATTACTCATTTGCATATCTTATCAGTATTAAACACAATAGTAGAGTGTCATGATTTGTCATGATCTGAGATACTGAAGACTACTAGAGCAATTTCACTTGATACGTCTAGTCAAAAGAACATCTCAAGGTGCTTTGAAAAACAGAAATTAACAAAGTCATTTTCCCCTAGCTAAGCATTTGTCAACGAGTGCATATAAATCTATTTCGGATCAGCAGAAAACAAAAAAAAAAATTGAATCCATGTTTTTTATCCTCACTTTAAATCCTGTGTTAAATCTAGTATGAGATTTTCCATACCAAATCACAGACTAGTGAGAGAAGAGATTAGATGCTACAAAACTACAATAATACAAAGAATATGTCAAATATAATAATAAATATGCATTACACTATGGGGAGTTTAAAGAACACTGAGTTTGCAGCATATTAGGAATATGACATGACTTCATGGAAGTAGTGGCTTTTAATATGGATGTAGAGAATAAGTAAGTATAAACTGGAAGAGATAAGAAAAAGATATCCCCTATCTTTTGGATAAGCAAAATCTTCTTTTGGTGTCATAGCATTATTTCTGACATTTTCTGTACTTCATTGTATTTCAAGGACTAGAATCTGAGAAACTGCATTTCTCAGACACATTTTTCTGGTTTAGGTTCTGTCATTGTGAGAAATTCACATGAAATTAAAAGACAAAAACTTGGGATTTTTCTCTCTCTCCAATGCCAATGTTAACAATAGAAAAGCCCAGTTTGAACTCTTAAAGACACAACAGCATGCGAATATGAACTCCTGTAGCTGCTAAATGCAAAATTCTGACATGATAGCCTCAGAGAAGTGCAGACTTAGGTGGTAGGACTCATAACTAGCTAAAGTTCCCGATCTGAGTAACGCTATCCCTTCTTTTCACTATTTCCAAAAATTTTGTATCCTGATTATCTTTTTACTTGAAATATCTAAGCAGGTATCTACTTCATTGAATCCATAATGATAGAGTTAGGGAAAAGCAAAAGAAAAACTATGAATGCAGAAAAGTTGGAATGTGTTTAGGAAGCAAAAATAACTATGCTAGTTTCTATGCCAATTGGACTAGAAATGAACCTAGTACTGTCTTAAATAGAGCGATGCTGTGCTTAACTCTTGAGTCTGCGGTTCAGAAAGTTTTTGTGTGACATCGCTGGCCATTTCTCTTAGACCTCTGATTTTAGAGTATGTGCTCTACATAATTAAGTCTATTTTTTAGACTTGAAAAAGTGGGAATTCATCAAATCTACAGTTAACATAAAGAAAATTCAAACAAATATGATCAGAAAAAATATAAAGGAGATAATTAAATTAATACCTATGATTTAGCTCAGTGAATTTAGATGCTAAGCCATGAACGCCATATATCTGGCAAAGTGTTATAAAGAAATTGAGGCCCAGAGATATAAATAAATACTGATTGTAAGCAAAATTCTCACAATATAAAATAAAATATCCAGATAATATCTACCACAGTCTACAAGTTGAGTATTTGAAAAAGCCAAACCAAGTGAAAGCATTTCATAAATCTTGTCTTGGTAGAAGACAATTGTTGGTATTCACCAACATCTTGAGGGAAGGTGTTTTCTTTGCGGGTCCACAAGGGGGCGTGGTTTTAAGGGCAAGAACTTAGCAGTGCCATGCCCCCCTCCCATCTCTCTCCATCCAGGAGATTTAATGGCTTATGTTTGAATTTCGCGGGCACTGGAAGAAACTAAGAGTCAATCACTCCAGCGGAATTTCTAAGGAGCTCCTTTCATTGGCCAGAGGTCTTAGAGAAGGTGGGGGCTCCTCCCAGGTTAAAAGTCCCCTTCTTCCACTCCCCTTCAGACTCCATGTTTGGCCCCTTCCATGAACACTCCCTTTGTGGAATCCTGTCTTCCCCTCCTAAACTCCATCTCTCTCTGTTCCCTTCC
Organism: Plecturocebus donacophilus; assembly: GCA_004027715.1. Taxonomy (NCBI): domain Eukaryota; kingdom Metazoa; phylum Chordata; class Mammalia; order Primates; family Pitheciidae; genus Plecturocebus; species Plecturocebus donacophilus. The sequence continues at coordinate 11,512 of PVKP010015859.1, read as the reverse complement.
ATTCAGTGTAGAAACTATCTTTCCTCTCCTGCATTCCATCTTTTCTTTCTCTCAGTGTGAGAGTTAGCTGTTTCTTTGTCTCTCCTTCTCCTGTTTCTCTCTCTCTCTCTAAATAAATCACTATCTGCCAACGCTTTTGAGTCCAGCATTTACTGCACACTGCGCTGTGGTCCCCTTTCTTATTCTTGAGAGGGCAGGAGACCAAGAACCTGGAAAAATGTCCTCTCAGGGGAGCTGAGGGCACCCTGAACCCCTGAACCCCAATATTACAATCTGATGTTTGAAAATTGAAAGTTAACTAAGTGTGCTGGGTATTTAGAAATACATATTGAGAGATTAGAAGAAGAAGCTATACCATTCAAATAACTAAAATGGAAAATTAGTACAAAGAACACTCAACCAATCTAACAAAATATGGGAAAGAGAACTAAAATAATTAAATTCAAGCATGGCAAGTAGAAAACACAAAGAATGTATTTGCTGAGATAAAGATACCTATTAGTACTCACTACAATTTTTAATGTTTTAAAACCAAAACTGCTCAGATTAAATAAAAACAGAATAAAACAAAAATTCAAAACCTGATTCAAGGCAAAACTCCCTAAATGTTGTAAAGAGACATAACTTATATAGGGATAGCAATATACCAAAATAAGGCAATGGTCACCAACTTTTGTTCACATTAAAAAAAATCTTAAAAAGTACTTCAACATTTAAAAAGTGGCACCTGATAAAATGGCAAATAGAAAATCAGAGCAAGATATTTCAACACACCTGTGTCAGAAGCCAACAGAGCAAACAGACTGAAAAAGGAATAAGCAGATCAAATATTGCAATCACACAATTGAGATGTCTACACTAGTAGGTTGATATGCAATATATTTCAAAACAAATAGGTATCTCATGCTTTTAAAGTATCCATAGAATGTTGACAGACTAACACTTGTTGATTTGTTAGGTAACAACAAGATATTTTCTTGACAAATATGTACCTAGTATTTTCTGTGTGCCACACACTTTTCTTTCTGGAAATCTTAAATTGTAGTGGGGCATGACCAATACCCTAGTAAGTAGATTGAAGAAATGTGATCTGACTTACATTTTTAAAAGATCAATTTGCTGCAGTGCAGAATCAATCATAAAACATAATTTTAACCTATAAAACCTTCACACTTTTTTCCCCAAAATAGTTGATATAAAATACAAAGCTAGAAAAGTTAAATCATAGGTATCAGCTCAAAGAGCTTGTGTCTCAAGAGAAACATGTAACATACTCTGGTCTGAATGTTTGTGCCTTCCTCAAATTTATGGTAAAAGACTAATCCAAGGTGATAGTATTAGGAAGTGTGGCCTTTGGGATGAGATTAAATCTTATGGGGAGAGCCCTCATGAATGCCATTAGCCCCTTATAAAACAGGGTCAAGGGATCTGGTTCCTACTTCCACCCTGTGAGAACACAGTATTATGACACCATCTATAAACCGGAAATTTTGCCCACAGGCAGACTCTAAATCTGCTCATGCCTTGATCTTGCTCTTCCCAGTCTCCAAAACTGGGAGAAACAAATTCATATTGTTGATAAACTACCTAGTCTGTGGTATTTAGTTATAGTGGCCTAAGCAAACTAAGATACAGTTCTTCTAAGTTTATTGCAAGAAAAGAACTATACAAAAGTGTGCCTTTCTGTATTTCCTTTTAAGAATTAAACAACATCACAATATTTAAAATAAACATATTAAAAATTTAAAGAAACTGATAAAAATGTCTATAGTGTCATATATGCAAACCAGATACATTTTTAGAGGTAAATTTTTTCTATACAATGTTTTCCTCTTCCTTGATGATTTTAGAATCTCATGCCTGAAAAATACTATTCCATTGAATTATCTCACTGAAGAGTTTGAAAAAATATTATATACATATTTTAAATATTTACTAGTGTGGCTAACTGCTTATGGGAACATAATGTAAAATGGAGCTCTTTTGCAGGATCATTTGAAAATATATTTTCTTATTTAAAATTGTCAATGATCTAGTAATTACAATTTGTGATTTAACCCTAAATATATACTTATGAAAGAGACAGGGAAATATTTATAAGAATGTTTATTCAGACATTGTTTATAATAATGAAGCACTGGAAGTATCATAAATTCATCTTAATAGATGAAAGTTTGAACAAACTAAGACATTTATTACCACAGAATATTATGCAACAGTCAAGAATGGGGAATAAAATGGAAAGATTATCAAGACATACAGGGCAGTCTATTCCACACAGTTTACTATAATTTAAGTTAATATAGGCATATATGGATATATGTGAAAGCATAGAAAATGTTGCAGTTGATAAACATCCAACTAATCGCTATGGCTAAAATCGGGAAATGATATGGTTTAGTAGCAGAAGGTAGGTTTAGAGAAGAGGTGAGGAAATATTTATGCTTTACATTTAGGCTTGTTTAGAATATTTGAATTTTTTTAAAAAGGAGAATTCATTCTTGTATGAATAAAGCATTAAAAAATGTGTAATTTGGGGCAGCTTAGGTGGAAATAATGCGTTGAATGATCAAAGTGTAGTTTTAAAGGGCTAAAGCTTGACTCATACAAATAGGGAAAGGATATGTCAGATGTTTTATTAAACACATGAATGACTGAAAGGAGTAAAATGATAAAAATTCTTTCAAAAGACTTTGAGAACTGAAGTTCATATAAGTAAGAATGTTAGAACAGGGTCATACATACAAAACTGATTAGTATCCTGTAAGGCATTATTAAAAGAAAAACGTTAGTCGAATTAAGTTTAACAGAGCTTCATTGAGCCAAGAACTATTCAGGAATCGTGCAGCCCCTCAAGCCAGAGTAGGCTCAGAGACTACAGTGCAGCCACATGGGTGGAAGATTTATGGGCAGAAAAAGGAAAGTGATCTACAGAAAATGAAAGTGAAGTATAGAAACAGCCAGATTGGTTAGAGCTTGGCGTTTGCCTTATTTTAACATGATTTTAACTGTTGGCCATTTGATTGGCCTAAACTCTGCTTAAAAGTCCATTTAGGTTATATAGTTCATGATATACAGGGAAATCTTTAGGTCAAACTTAAAACATGTAAGGAGGCAGCTTTAGATGAAATGGTTTTACAGCATCAAAGCCATAACTTTTGGAATTACATTTTCTACTAGATGGAAATCTTAAAATTAACATATAACTTCACAGTACCTGGCTTCTAATCTATTAGATAATTTGCTAAACCAAACACAGGCACATTCTCCTGGAGAATTAAATAATTATTCCATGTGCTTATCAAACAATGCATCAGTATGAAATTAAAAGTATATACCATTCCTTTTTGCTTATTTCTAAGAATTGTATAGTTTTTTATGAAATAAAGAGTAACAGTAAAAGAGTAGACAACCCACTATTAAGAACAATGGTTGAAACAGACATTATTTAATCATGTCTTAGGGAAATGTGCTTCATTTCTGGAAAAACCGTAATAGAACTCCAGATGGAGATGGAATAATATGAAAAATATTATTAATTGCAGAAAGAGCAAAATTCTTTGAAGTTTGTACATAAATCCTGATACTAGAAAATATTCATTCAAATGCTAACAGGAGTCTATATAGAAAGAATAAAAGTTTCCTAATGAGACCAGGAGAGTGATTATCATTAGCTACATGTGGCTGAGTATTCCTCGTGAATGAAGATTGTTGTTATTCTTGAATCTGTTCTGCATGTTATTTTTAGTTTATATGTTTTTATATTGAAACTATGTAGAGAATTCCGATAGGCCCAATCCATGCTTTGTGTGTGTCTGTGTGTGCATGTGTTCATGTGTGTATATTTTTAACACATGTTTTCTACCACAATCAGAATGTTACTAATACCTCCAGTTATAGTTATAGATAAGACTGGATAAACTCTAATTTATCCATTACAACCAAGATTCAGGTGAGCAACATGAGTATGGAGTAATATACTATTCTGTGTGCCATATCTTATATAAATATGTTAAGAGTTTTCTCGTAATATACATAAATCACTATTTTCAAATATTACTTTAGACCCATGTCAGGATTTACCTAGTGAGGTGCTTCCTTCAACATTGTTATTAAACTAATTTTGTCTTAATTTCTTTAAGACATTTTGTTTAATAGACTATACAACAAATAGAGATGGATCAACTTTGTGAAAGACATGAAAAGAGCCCCAGAGGTCTCTGATAAGAAGAAAATATAAGTGTCTTTACACTTTATGATTTTAATTGAACTTTCTGATGTATTTATCCTGTATGATGAAAACCTGGCAAGGACAATGATCAAAGCTAGTTAATAAACACAGAGCATATAATTCTACTCTAAATGGAGAAAACAAATATTGAAAAATGCCTTCTATAAAAGTTATTTGAAGGGCTTAGAATTATTATATGGTTACTTAAAAGTATTGCAGGTGATGTATTTTTCCCCCATTACTAGTGAAAGACCAATGTGAAAGTTTCTCTTGAATAAAGAAATTTAACTGTTTTCTTTTCAAAGAATCTAGGGCACACATATTTATATTATGTTACATAAAAAAGAACATTGATTTACATATATTTGCATATACTGCTTAAGTATGTAAAAATAATTAATACTACTGAAAACAATGTATTCAAGATTTACATCTCAGGTCATACAAAGAACTGAGGTCAACCAAGGTTTGCAAATTAGGAAATCTGATTCCACCAGGATATTTCTCCCAAAGCAGGGATCATTTTCTAAGTGCTATGCCTAAAGACAAAAAGTTTCCAAGTTGATGACTATGAAAACAAATGTCTATTTTACTAATGTTAAAGTAAGAGCCCCCTGTATAGTTTTAGTGTGCTTTGGGCTGCCATTCTCATTGACTCCCCTTGTCTTGGAATGGTATATTATACAATTCTGCCTGTTAGCTGAGGAGTCTATCAAGAGAACTGCCTCAAGACTGATCAAATTTGTGATAGGAAGCATTCAATGCTTTAAAAGTGGCATACAACATCAGAGTCTTTTAAAATTGTCAACTCTGCTTTTAAACCTTAGTGGCTTAAGCTGTTTATAAAGGAGCCTAAAATAAGAAAGTTTCTGTTTTAAATAAGATAACCTATAAAGTTTAAAAGGTGCCACATTTTGGGTAATATAGTTTCCTTCCCTGAGTTATGAAGGAACTTTAATAAAAAGTGTCAGTAATCTCAAATCCATTTAAACTTGCTTCCTGGGATGTACCGATTTACAGACCCATGATCTGCCTGTGATGGATCATAGCTGATCAGGTCATTTGCTGATAAACATATTTCAGAGGATTTTCCTTTCCATTTTTTGTTGAAATTCTTATACTGTAATGGAGAGTCTACTCAGGCTCCCAACTTTTCTATTTTCAAGAAAAGTCTATTTCTTGAAAATATAGATCATCCTGTAGAACAAACTGCTATTTAAAGACCTGGGCACTGTCAACAAATGTGCTAAATTTTGAGATAAAACGCACATTTAATCAAGCAGCCAACTTTTTAGCTCATGGATTTTGAGCTTGGTTGCATGTTTAAGGCCATCAACATACTTGGCAGGAACTTTTATCTTTGTTAGATAGTGTTTTCTCTTTTTTCATTTTTTGGACCTTGGGATTTTACAGGTTTTCTGATTTTCTTATGATTTTTATTAACAGCCTCTTTCTAATTTGAATGTTTGGCAATATTACCAAAATAATTGTGTCTCTCTTGGTAACACCTCATTCAAAAACTTCAGAAGGGATTCACTATCAGTGCATGCAAAGTCCACAGTCTGGATTTACAGGTTCTGGCTCTGGCTGGCTGTCTTGTGACTTGACGTTAGTGCTTCTACTGTCTAAAACATCTTCATTGAATTCCTCCTTGCCTAATTTTTACCTTTTTTTAAGTATACACCTTGCTTCCCACTTTTTCTATGAAAGATTTCCATGACTCCTTTTTTTCATCTTCATCTTAACTCCATGTCTCAGGTCCAGTTCACATTCTACATCTCTTTAATAAAGAAAATTTGCAACTACCCCTTCTTATCTTCCTCTTAATCTATATTAATTGTAACCAATAATAATGAAATTTCCCATTTGATAAGAAACTGAGATCAAAGGGAGATTAAGAAGATTGCCCAAACTCATAAAGCTGGGATTCATATCTAATTTTTTATACTATAAAACCTTTACTCAAAATTATAATAAATCTTCTGATTTCCTAAATGTTATTCATTTCACCTTCACTAATATGCTATTTTATCATCTAATAAAATGTTGCATATTGTTTTGTAACCTTTGTGCATTAAATGCTGTATATTGTTTTGTAACCTTTGAGCATTAAATGCTTACTATGTTTTATGTTTATTTTTGTTTCCTGAAACTTAGGCAGAGAGTAACCACGAGATTTTAATGCATTTCTTACCTTAACTGCATTATAATCATGTTAAATTAGTGAGAAATGCACCATGAAAAGGAAGTAGGAGAATGATTGGGCTGTCTTATTAATATACCAAAAATTTACTAAGTTTATTCATTTTTAGATAATGCTGATTTTAAAATTAATCAAAAATTTAATAGTATTTTTAGAGAAAAACTCTTGGTGCATGTATAAGAACACTTTGATATTAATATATATTAATATGTATATTTTTATATTTAAAATTTTAAGAGTATTTTCTGCTTAAAAAGTGTTCAAGAAAAATAGTAAAACAGTTATTAAGGGTGAAATTCTCCAATTTTACTTCATTTCTTTTGATATTTGTAGAGGGTGTTTTGAAAAATAATAAACAAAAATACTTTCTCTAAAGTTCTGCATATTGTTCATCAATAATATATCCAAATCAAAGTTATCTGATTATTCCTGACTTTGGGAATTTAATACATCCTTAACTGTCATTAAGAGATGCAATAAACACTGGGAAAGAACCAAATGAAGAAATAAATCTAACTCGTATTCTTATATTCTTTTCCTTTCTTGTAGATAATATTGACTTGCTCTTCCTTTGATGCTTATATGAATGTTACCTTCTAGACTGTAGAGGCAAAATTCTAGTAAGCCACTAAGCAGCACAAGAAAATGTCATCTTTTCCTTTCAGTGCATGTTTCTTTATTATTCTTATTTTTTATTCCTTTATCTCCTGTTTTTTTAATTCATTGTTACAGATGAATTTTACTTTAAAGTAAAATTAAATAATTTTATTTTGTCTTAACTATGATTTTAGAAAACCTGATAAACGGTTTTATATTTCTCTTCCAAAAATAATAAATTAGGAGAAAATATTTGCAAACTCTGTATCAGAAAAAAATAGGATTTAGAGTATATCAAGAACTCTCAAAACTCAGCAAAAAACAAACATTCAGTTACAAAATGAGCAAAAGACATGAACAGACACTTTGCTGAAGAGGATATATAGATGGAAAATAAGCACATGAAAACATGTGCAACATCTTATAATTATCAAGGAAGTGCAAATTAAAACTATAATGAAATATCCTTACATGCCTACCAGAAGAGCAAAAATAAATAAATAAATAAAAGTGATGACTATCAAATCCTGGTTAGCATGTGGAGAAAGTGGATCATTCATACTCATTTATACACCACTGGTGATGATCTAAACTGTACAGCCACTTTTGGAAAACATTTGGCAGTTTCTTAAGATGCTAAACATTCAATTATCATGTGTCCCAGCAATTGCACTCTTGTGCATTTATCCCAGAGAAACGAAAACTTGTGTTCACACAAAAACCTGTGCACAAAGGTTCATAGCAGGTTTATTCATAATAGCTAAAAATTTCAACAGTCCAGATATTGCTAAACAAATGAATAGTTACTGTATCACATAAACACCATCGACTACTATTCAGCAATAAAAAGGAATGAATATTGATACATGTAATAGAGATTTATGTTGGGTAAAAACTAAGTCTCAAAGTTAGTTTTACTGCATGACACCCTTTATATAACATTTTCAAATGACAAAAGTTTGGAAACATTAGTGATTTCCAGGGCTTATGGAAGTAGACAGTCTGAGAGGGAGGCAATTTTGTTAAGAAAAGGGCAAGAGGAAAGATCGTGCAGTGATGGAACTATTCAGTATCTTGATCGTGGTGGTGGATACACAGACCTACATATGTGATACAATTGCATAGAATTAAATACACACATTCACATCTACCACACATACATGAGTATATGTAAAACTGGAAAATCTGAATAAGATTTGTGGGTTATAGCAGTCTCAATATTTTGGTTGTGGTATTGCTCTACAGTTTTGAAAAATGTTATCATTGGGAACAATATTTAATTGGGAACAAAGGCTTCATGAGGTATCTATGTATTGCTTTTATATTGCATGTGAATATACAATTATCTCAACAAAAATTCCAATAAAAAGTATTAGAATAATAGTTTATTACTTTGTACAACATTGAGTAAATGAAAATATAATGATTAAGTGAAAACATCAAAGGATTGTAATTCTGTGAGTCATTCTTCTTACATAAGTATTGATATTTAATGAAAGAAGGACAGGTTCACATATACATTTATGAGTATAGGGTCAGCATCACTTTGATATGCAGAATCTATGTAGAGTGGAAGGGTATCAAGGGAGAGTGTTTGGGATAAAGAGGCAAACTATGCCAGAAACGTTTAGGACAGTGACTCTGAATGTTGCTATAAATATGCAGATGTCAGGACACAACTCCTAGACATTTCTGATTCAGTAGATCTAGGATGGAGCTCTGGAATCATCGTAGGTGATTTTGACCTTCACAGAGCTCCATTCTATAGGTGAAAATTGTTCTCCACTTTTTTACTAGTAATCGATGTGTAAAGCTATTGCTATGTCCTTGATTTCTGTCTGTCTGACTGTTCAATTCAATGAGAACTTTTTAGAAAAAAGCTGGATATATGTCCAGCCACAAAGAATTTCCTCTATGTATGTTTCCCAGGACTTGTTAAAACAGACCCCAGCTGCTATTCTTTAGACTATAAAGTAAGTTTCTCATTAATTCTGTCCCTTTAAGAGCTGACAGGCAATTTGACTGCTTGGAAAACACACTGGGTTTTTATGACCCACACGTAAGTAATCATAACTAGCCATATGTAAAACCACAAAGCATAAATTGATGGAACTAATGCAATTTCAACCAACAACATTAGAGGTTATATTTTTAAACTACAAAGTCCCTTTTAACACTTCAAAATTGTCCTGTAGAGGTGCACTAGATTTTACTTTTCTATTGGAAATATAGACAGTTTTATGAAAATTGTTCATTATTTTCTGTTTAACTTTTCTTTCTGAAAATGCTTTATTTTTAGCCCACTTCACCTAATATATCGAGATTCTGTGTTAATAATACAATACTTAATTCTCATATAAACATTTTAGGAGTTATTTCAGAGAGCAATATTAGTACATAATTAGTACAGTAATTCACTTTCCTGTTTTCTGTCCAGTGATTGTGATTTTCTCTTATTATTGTTGGATAAAATAGGTGAAATACTTTATAGATGTTCATCTTAGTCTAAAATAAGTGTTTTTGAGTACAAGGAGTTATTCATCATAGGGCATTGTGCCATGCAAATGGCAATACATATTAGAGAGAGAGTTCATTTTCAAAGAATGAAGCATTGTTAAATATGTTAAATATTTAATAGCTGAATGTCAATTCATTTGTGCAATACCTTTTGAATATTAAATATTTGCAGTTACATTAAAGTCCATTATTTAACAGCTAAATGAAGTAAAAAGTTAAATTTAGTTATATCTCAAGAAATGAGGAAATTTAATGAGATGTCTAAAATTATCAGACACATAACACTAGGAAATTGCTGATTTTTTTCAGAATAATTGTTACTGAGCAGCTGCATGTTCAACACAGCAGAAAATGAAAGCAAAACATAAAATATAAATTTTATTGAATTTATATTGCTGGTTTAAATCTGTGATTTGAATAGTATTTAGAATGAACTTCTTCATATACATAGCAGAAAATAGTCTTATAAAATAAAATACATTGATGAGAACAGCTCACCTACCCCTAAAACCTCTATTCCTAATCCCATATCTAGAAACTTAGAACTTTTACAATTAATCAACTTTAACTTCCTGGGTTCTCTGCTCAAATGTCACCCACTCAGAGATTATTTGCCTGTCTATCTCATCAAAGTTTTGTATTTATTCACTCTCTATCTCATTATATTTATTTTCGTGTAATTTACTTGACAATATATTATGTAATTTTTCATTGATCCCTCAGAGTAAAGGAAAACAAAGATTTTGTGACTGGCTTACTCATATATCCCTAGCCTTTAAAACAATGTCTAGCACATGATAAATGTTCAATAAGTATGTTTCAGCATGTTAATAACAGTCAAAAAGTTTTAAAACTAAGCCCTACCTAAAACATGAAAATCACAATATAGTTGGGAAGATGACAGGCTAAATTAAATGGGACAATTCAATTTTTAAAAGGTGTGCTATCCACAGCTACTATGGAAAAGAGTGTGGAGTTTATTTAAAATATTAGAATTACCATATGATCTGACAATTCCATTTCTTGATATATATATATCTGAAATAATTAAAAGCAGAGTCTCAAAGAATATTTGCACACTCATGTTCTAAAAAGCATTATTCATAAGAGTCAAAATGTATAAACAATCCAAATGTCAATTCCACAGATGGATGGATATGGTATATAGATACAATGAAACACTGTTTAGCCTTTAAAAGGAAGATGATTTCAACACATTCACATTCTGTATAATGGATGAAACTTGGGGACATTATGCTAAGTGAAATTAGCCAGTCACAAAAAGAAAATTGCTGTATGGTTCTACTTACATGAGCTATCTAAAGTAGTGCAACTCAAAGAAACCAAAAGTAAGACACTGGTTTTCATGATTAAGGTAAGAAAAAATAGAATTACTTAAATCCTAGAAATTCAGTTTGTAAGAGGATAAAGTTCTGTAGATTGGTTGTACAATAATGTGAGTAGACTTAACACAACTGAACCATACACTTAAAAATAGCTAAGTTGATATTTTTTATTTTATGCATATTTTACCACAATTAAAAAAATGTGTTCTCATCAAAAATGAATGTACACAGTTATTAAAAGAGTTGGAAATTCTTTAGGCATTGGTTCGTAAAGAAAAAATGAGACTAACTTATTATATAAGCATAATACATTCAATCCATTATAATATCTATTTTAAACTCCAAGATTACCATGAGTTTTCATACCAACTCTAGTGGATTATGCTTCATATGCAAAGGGAAGAATGGAGGTGGGTAATTAAAAAATAATATATTTTGTATCTCCTCAAAATAAATATATTTTATAAATTATTAAAAACAAGTTCAGTTTTTTAAAAATGTCATAGATAAGTAAAACAAAGTCTACAATAGTAAAATAACTTGGGACAGTTCTTAAAAACTAGGTCTCCAGATTTATAAATTATTTCTATTCTTTTTTTTTTTTTTTTTTTTTTTTTA
>PVKP010015858.1:0-49535 GCA_004027715.1 Plecturocebus donacophilus | reverse complement strand
TTTTTAAAAAGTCCTTAATCAAGGGAAGCGAGTATTCTCAGCTCAGTGCTTCCTGTCTAATCTTCATGTCTGGTATCAGGCTTGATAACTATTTTTTTTAATGAGAAGAGACTGGGTTATTAAAGCTTTTGGAGTTTTGTGGGCCTTCCATTTTTACCTGGAAACCCTAGAAACAGAGGAGCCAAGTCTCTCTAGTTCACTAGTGGCCAAAACAACAATCTGGCCTGTCTCCTCTGGTCCTTTAGCTCTCTTCTTTCCTCCCCCTTTCCTTTAATTTCAAATCCTTACCAGCTCAATCCACCGGAAACTCACATCTATAGACTCTCTTCCATATAAGCCATCCGGTATCTCAGATCCCAGAGCTTAAGACCCCATAGACCTCATCCCTAGCTAGTGGTCCTCAGCACCAGCTATGCACAGCATCTCCTGAGGGCCCTATATTTTATTTTATTTTTGAGATGGAGTTTTGATCTGTTCCCGGGCTAGAGTGCAGTGGCATGATCTCAGCTTACTGTAACCTCCATCTTCTGGGTTCAAGCGATTCTCCTGCCTCAGCCTCCCAAGTAGGTGGGATTATAGGCACGTGCCACCACATCCAGCTAGTTTTTGTATTTTTAGTACAGACAGTGTTTCACCACATTGGCCAGGCTGGTCTCGAACTCCTGACCTCAGGTGATCCACCCGCCTCAGCCTTCCAAAGTGCTGGGATTACAGGTGTGAGCACCGTGCCTGGCCCTGAGGGATTTTTAGAAAAACACCAGTGCCATGCCCTCATTCCTAAAGATGAATTGTTCTGGGGTGAAGTCCAAGCATCAGTATTTTCAGACATAGCCCCAGGTGATTCTAGTAGACAGCCAGGGTGGAGAACTACTCAGCTAAGCAAATCCCTGCTTTCCAGACATTGTCTTTGGCAAGCCTGCACACCACCAAGTGTCCTCCCCGCTTCTCTCTTCTAGCATTTCTTCTGCTTATTGCCAATCTTGTATCACCCTCCCCTCCTGGGGGCAACCCCAAGTAAGCTGCCCCAGCTTTGCTCCATCCTCATCTCTCTAGCACTAATGCTTACAATTTGGTCTAGTCGAATTAACTGAGTCTCTTGGAATCTAATAACATAACTCATCAAACTGCAGACATCCTGGGGCTGAGTCCTTAGTATCAGTCAGATGATCCATAGATAAAGCCTCTGTCTTTTCCATCAGACTGGACCTACCTTCCTAGGACAGGGTATCTGCCACCCCTATCAAACTTGGGGATTCTTGTGGGGGCAAGAAATATGCATGTCTCCCCAGTTCGGAGCTCCCTGAGGGCAGAGCAAAAGCTGGATAAGCCCCTCCCTGTCAGAGAGGTACCTGGCGGAGTAGTTGATAGCAAAGCACATGGTCCCTGAAACTAGACAGGGATTTAAATCTAGGTTCTGCCCCTTCCTTTCTGTGTGACCTTAGACATTTTATGTGGTTAACATCTGTAATTCTTGTTTTTTTCATATGTAAACGGGGATAATAGTAGTACTTTCATTATGGGATAGTTGTGAGGATTGAGTTCGTATCCATACAGCTCTTAGAATAATGCTAGGCGCACAGTGTATGCTCAGTAAATGCTAGCTGTGATTATTTTTCAGTTTTGGAGCTCCCCCAAACAGAGATCTTTTGAATCCTCCTCCTGTGGATTTGTCTTCATCCTCATGCACAGAGCCCTGCCCCGACAGAAGCAGGCAGGCGCGGAGGCGGAGGAAGTAATCCCTGAGGATGCTACTTCACCTAGAAAAAAGGAGAGAAACAGCCAAAGGTTATATATGGAGTTAAGAGAAATATTAATAATTTTTTGAGCACAAAAGCAAAAAGATCAAGAGGTCAGGGAGTGAGCAGGAAGGCAATTTATGACCATCAGCAGGAGAAGCCAACTTGAGAGACAGAAATGAATTCTTTTTCTCCATGAGGGCTAAGAACAGCAGAACCATTCTATAAATTGTCCTTTTTCCCCCTAGAGAGGTGGAGGATTGTGTCCCTGCTGCTTACCAGAGACAGAGGAGAGAAAGGCCAAGATCCTTATTCTCAGCTTGGAAAATAATCCTGATCCTAAAAGGAACCTCAAGTCCCCAAGGGCAAGGGTTCACCAGAGGCCACCTTGTCTCTTCTTCTGCTGCAGACCATAGCCCAGGGCAGTGAGAATGACAGATGTACCCCTTCTTCAAAACTCCTCCCAGCAAAGGGGGCTCTTCATCCCTTCTCCACTCTTGTTTCTTATAGCCCAGGTAACTGCATAAGTCCTTCCAGATAGTCAGCCTTGAAGTTTCCTGCTGTTATACCAGTTTATTTCTCTTGTGCTCTGTTTCCTTAAGATGCTCAGCTTTTGAGAGATACAAGAAAAATGGCAGAGGTAAGCCATCACCTTATGGCCGTGGAAAAAGTCTCTAATCTGCATTTCGAGGTGACAGAGTGAGGCAAGAGGAAAGACAGCATCAGTCAAAGTACCCCAGAGCTCCCCTTGGTGGCCAGGGGACCCTGAGCCTGGGTCCAGTTAGGCCGGCCTCTCTGTAGAGAGTGTCTGGTCCTATAAAAAAAAATAGTGAAGAAGAATTCTGGGTCTGGACTGGTGTTTCTTCATCTCAGTTTTGCCATCTATGCTTGATGTCTTGCCAAAAGAAGGGAACTCAGCAGTTGAAATGCTAGTTGTCCGCCCTCTCCGACATCTGTGCAGGGCAAAGAAGGTACTCCAAGAAGGCCCAGGTCCCTGATGCATCAAGACACAAGAATGCGTGTTTCTGGTGGCAGGATCTGGGAAAGGGGCTGCAGGCGCCATGTCTGGCAGGAAGAAGCCCCTGAAACGGCCCAAGAAGCAGGCCAAGGAGATGGGCGAGGAAGATCAGGCTTTCAAGCGGAAACGAAAAGAGCAGAAGAAACTCGAGGAGCTAAAAGCGAAGGCCGCAGGAAAGGGGCCCTTGGTCACAGGTGGAATTAAGAAATCTGGCAGACCGGGCGCGGTGGCTCATGCCTGTAATCCTAGCACTTTGGGAGACCGAGGTGGGTGGATCACCTGAGGTCAGGAGTTCAAGACCAGCCTGGCTAACATGGTGAAACCCCATCTTAAAAAAAAAAAAAAAAGAAAGAAAGAAATCTGGCAAAAAGTAAGCTGTTCTTGTCCCTGAGGAGATGGTGAACCTTTATTTCATCCGTATTTAGACATCTGTATTCCCTGTCATAACATCTTTTGCCACCTATGGCTGGAATCAAGCAAACGACTGGGATCCATTCCACACCACCATTTTCAGCCCTTCCCTTTCCATTACTTTGTATTCCAGCTCCAGTGTGGCAGGGGAAGTGTGTGTGTAGGGGAGGCCAATTCATGCTAAATGAACAGTTATCTCTTAGTAGGTTTGATGAATCTCTCATTGCCTGAGTCATGGGGATTGGAAGATCCCTGCTTCCAGTGAGCAGCCTGGTTGAGGAGACCTGCTTAGAAAAAGGGAGAAGAGCATTAGCGTTCAGCGACTCTGGGCAGAGGCGTTGAGATGGGGAGTGGGTATGTGTGTGGTGGGGAGGGCAGTGGGAAATAGACGTTTTGGAGAAAAATGGAGAAAGTAATAATGAATCAATAACTCAAACAGGGAGCAGCTGCAGAGCTGGAGACAGCATAAAGTCCATTCCCCTTAGAGATGGTAAAATGGTCTGTCAAAGGGACTAGAACTCAGGCCTCTCAGGCCAAGTTTCACCTATGTGTCTTACTAACTCTATCTTCCCCAATCCTGAACCCCAGTCTTATTCTAAATGCTTTTATCAGCAAAGACACTCCTGATACTTAAACGGCGCTGACCATTATGTGGCTCTAGACTTCTGCAGGGGTCTGGAAATCAGAGAATCAAGTGAGCCGGAAGCGAGGGATACTGAGGAGAAGGGAGAAGGCTCTCATCTTCCTTTGGCCCTTGATTTTAGTTTTCTTGGATTCTACCCCCAAGCCCAGAGTCTCTTGACGTTTCACCTTCCCCAGTGTTTCCTTGAAGACCTATAATCACCCATTCATTAGATCCATTTCGTATCAGAACTGGTTTACAGGGTTATGGTTTATGTTTTCATCCAAGCTAGAGATGAGATTGAATTTACAGCTAGGATGATGGCCTGAAGTTGTATTAAGGACACTGAACATCATGGCAGTTGAAGAGTGAAGTTAAATAAGGTTCATAGCAGTGGAAATATAAGGGCTAAGCTTACGTAACCCTGACTCTAAGAGAGGCCATTAACTTAAAGCACAACTCTTAACAATGTCACTCCAACTCTTGTAACTCCCAAACAGAGGCTTGCTAAGGGTTTTGGTTGAGATTAATGAAGTAATTAGTCCATTCACCCATTCATTCATCTATTCATCCCACAAGCATGTATTAAAAGCTCACTGTATGCCAGGCACTGGGCGAAGCACTTGGGATATAAAGAAGTATAAAGCACACCCCCTCGCTGTCCAAGAGCTCATCGTCCAGTGGGAAAGGCAGACAGATAATTACAACACAGTTGGGAAGTGCAGAGAGAAAAATGCCTGTGTATTTTGAGTGCAAAACAGGAGTTACTCAGCTTGCAGACATCGGGAAAACTTTCCTAGAAATGGAGATTCAGGATCTTCAGTCAGAGTCAGAGTGTGGCATTAGATAGCTTCCCTCTCTGGGCTCAGTTTCCTGCTAACTCCGATGCCCCCACGGTACTGTAATACTCTTTGTCTCTAATACTGAAGTACGAATATTCCCTGGAGATGCTTTTTAAGGGGTTCCATCAGGGCCCACAGGGTATTCTGTAAATTCTCTGTGTTTGAGAACTACTTCTGGAAACTCTTGACCCATTTCCCCTCAACAAACCAGAGCCGAGATTCTTCCCCAGGCCCAGGGTTGGGGACCAATGTTCTGGCTCCCACTCCTTTCACCTGACTTGGTGCCTTCCTACCTGTGACCGCCAAGCTCCAGGACAGTGGAATTCCTGTCTATTTCCACTGGCTTTCCAGCTTCTGTGCCAGGGAACAGGCCTCGTGGTACCTGCCAGGCAGGGTCTGACTGCTGGCCCAGATGGCATTTCCTAAATGGACAGATGGAGAATGCTGGTTTACTGTCTCCCCAGGCCTTCTATCCAGCCTCCAAGACACAGCCAGCAAACAGGTCCTGGTACCAAGTCCTCTCTTCCAGGCATTGCCAGTGTCCCCTCTCCTGCTGGCCTTTAGCCCTGAGCCTCAATGCTTCCCCATCTGTAGGTCCTGCTCATGCAAAGCCCGAGTCTAGGCTTGGGGAACAGATCCAGAGAAAGGCAAGTTCAGAGGAATATGTTGTCCTCCAAGCAAAAAACAAAACAGAACAACCACAGACCCTGGCTACTCCTTCAGTAGTCCTCTTTCGAGAATGGCATCAACCTCCATCCTCCTGTTCAGACCAGACATCTGTGAGAACGTACTCTCTCCATCCCCATTCACATTCAGTCAGTCTCCAAATCCCGTGGGTTGGTTTTTTCCCCAGGTAGTGGTCTGTTTTCTTCCACCATCATTGTCACTACCCTGCTCCATGTATATTCTCTCCTGCCTCGACACTGGCAAGGCCTCTCTACATAAGCCCAGGCCCAGTAATTTTTCTCAAGCTCAAATCTGACCACATTATTCCCCTGCTTAAAACTCACTGGGGCTCCCATTTCCCTTAGGGTCTGATACAACACCTTCCCATTGGTTCCCGGAGCCTGCCTGGGGTACGTTTGTCTTCCCTCCCAACCCCACTGCTCTCCATTCCTCTTGTCCTTTACACTCCAACTCCACCAGGCTTCCCTAAGTTCTGGGGACTGGCCATATTTCTCTCATTGTTTAGGGTCTCAGCACATGTGTCCCTTGCCTGAAATGTTCTTTTCCACCCGGATCTCTACCCCAACCTCGCCCCCTAAGCTAAGTCCTACTCATCCCTCCGACCTCACACTAAACGCCACTTCTCCATGGAAGCCTTTCTAATTCCTCCAGACAAGTGAGATCACCTTGTTATTGCCTTCAAGCACCCTCTATTTCCACCGGTAACATTCATCACGCTTCTAATTAAGTATTCAGTGTATGTTTCCCATGCCAGGTCATAAGCACTGTGAAGGTAGAGCATGTACTGGTGGTGTTGACTGTCGTTACCAGCATGCCTGGCAAAAAGGGAGATGTTTCTGATTCTGAGTTCCACAAAGGATTTCCTGGAGTAGAGAGGAGGCTGAGCGCCATTTTATAGAGTACAAAGCCAAGGGGCTAGCAGTTGAACTGCAGGAGGCTATTCCTAGCTAAACAGGCATTTGATAAGTCCAGGAAATCATCCTTCCAAGGAGCTGGGAGAAGATGAGCAGAAGTGGCATAAAAGTTTATCTTCTGTTGTTCAGGATGAGTGTGTGGGGGGAGACACTTATTACCTCGAATGTGCCAAGAAAAAAAATCCCAGAGAACAGTGAACAAAGCTATAAATACAGCCGAGCGTCGGGTTACATCACCTGAGCACAGTGCGGTGATTTATGGCCGAGTCACACGGCCCTAAAGTGTATTTATAACGGTGTAACTCACTAGTACTTCTCCCTGCCTGCCTGCCCTCCCTCATTTCCCTGCTCAGTGGTGGCCATATTCCTTGTTCTTCTGATGAAACAGGATGGCTGGGCCAGGCACCTGCTCTGGGGGTAAGTGGGGCTATCTCTCCAAATGTGTATTCAAAAACGTGCAATGGTTCTTTGCTTCTTGGAGAAATCTGAACAATTAAGCTGCACATTCAAGGCACGCAAACCCTCTGGCCTTAACTTACCTTCTAGCTTCATCCACAGCTTTGTTACTTTCCAGCTTTATTCATGTATGTCACGTGGACCCTAATCTCCAACCTATTAGTGGTTCTCTGAAGTCTTCAGGTGTTTTTTTTTTTTTTTTTTTTTGAGCTGGAGTCTTGCTCTGTCTCCAGGCTGGAGTGCAGTGGTGCAATCTCGGCTCACTGCAACCGCCGCCTCCTGGGTTCAAGCGATTCTTCCGCCTCAGCCTCCTGAGTAGCTGGGACCACAGGCATGTGCCACCATGCCCGGCTAGTTTTTGTATTTTTAGTAGAGACGGGGTTTCACCAGGTTGGCCAGGATGGTCTCGATCTCTTGACCTCATGATCCACCCGCCTTGGCCTCCCAAAGTGCTGGGATTACAGGCGTGAGCCATCACGCCCGGCAGTCTTCAAGTTTTTACCCCCTTAATTCTTTGTTCATGCTTTCCCCTTCACATGATGTATTTTTCTACCGTAATCTCTCATCAAAACTCCTCCTTCGGGGCCCAACTCAGACACATTTTCCCTGAGCTGACTGGTGGGAAGACATGATTTTTAGTTCTCACTTTCTTTCTTTCTTTTTTTTGAGACAGAGTCGCCCCTCTGTCATCTACACAGGAGTGCAGCGTTGCGATCTCGGCTCACCACAACCTCTGCCTCCCGGTTCAAGCGATTCTCCCACCTCAGCCTCCTGAGTAGCTGGGACTACCTGCACCCCCCACCACGCCTGGCTAATTATTTGGATTTTTAGTAGACATGGGGCTTCACCATGTTGGCCAGGATGGTCTCGATTTCCTGACCTCATGATCCGCCGGCCTCAGCCTCCCAAACTGCTAGGATTACAGGTGTGAGCTGCTGCGCCTGGCGGTTCTCTTTCCAAAGTCACTGACTGTCCACTTCTGGAGGTCACCTGCTTACTATGATCACCGTGTTTTTACATAGCTTGTTTCCTCTCCACACTTTGAAAGCCTTCCCCACACGTCTTACTTCCTTCCTGGTCCGTCATAGGGAGGCAGCTCAGAGCACATTTTTTTCAACCAAATATCTGTCCCTCCTGCCAACCCAGTCCTCCTTGAGTGTTTACAACATGCCTGGTACTACGATGGACATGCTGTGGGCATTAGTTTCAATCTTCATAATGACAAGGTAGGCATCATCATTCCCACTTCTGTGCAGGGGAATTGAGGCAGACAGAGGTTAAGTAGCCTGCCCAAAGGCACACCTTATGTGAATGTGACCACAGGAGGCTCACCTAGTGTGTCAAACTCCACCATGTTTCTTCTATTCCCGGAGACCTTGGGCTGCGTGTTCCGTAGCCTCATTTCTATCCAGTATCCCAGGGTTTGTATTCTCTTCTCAAAGACATTGCACACAGCCAGCCCACAGCCTGCCTTTCACGGAGAGTTCCAATGTGGCTCACTCAGGCGCTGGGGTTATCGAAGTGGAGTTTTCTGAAGAAACTTTTCAGAGAATGGCAGCTATGAAAACAGCAGCCCAGGCCCTACATTCTGCGGCCCTTCTCCTCCCTTGCCTCATTTACAGGGGAAAAGAAAGCGCGGAGCCCGCTCAGGGAGAGATAAAAGCTCACCTGCCAGCCGCTCGCTCCTCACGACACCAGCTTTCCTCTTCAGTCTCCACTCCTCTGCTCCTGGATTTTCTCGGGTGATTTTACCACCACCTCTGTTTAGAGTCTAAATGGAGAGCGAAGCAAGGTGGACTCAGATTCTCCTTTTTCACAAACACATCACCAAGTGCTCAGCTCATGGAAAGTACTGTCTGGAAATCACCCAGGGTGGATGGGGTACGTGTTGGTAGAGTTCGGCTAGGCTGGTTCCTGAGTTAGGATCTCTTACAAGCTGAGGGGCAGTGGGGACAGAGGGCAGCAGGGGGAGCAAGCCAGAGGAAGTTAGAAAAATCATGTCACAGCCGGGCGCGGTAGCTCATGCCTGTAATCCTAGCACTGTGGGAGGCCGAGGTGGGTGGATCCCCTGAGGTCAGGAGTTCGAGACTAGCCTGGACATCATGGTGAAACCCCATCTTTAAAAAAAAAAGAAAAGAAAAATTATGTCTCTCCAATTCAGCCTGATCTAAGTCACCAAAATGTGGCTAACGCACTCAGTAACATCCAAAATACTTACCAAGCAATGTGATTTTGTTGAGAAATTGCATTGAATATCATTGATAATTACTTTCTATTATTGCGCATACTTGAAAAGTGACTAAAAGTAATCCTGGATGCTAGAGGGGTTCTCCTTGACTCTACCTGCTCACATAGGCCACTTGGAACCCCAAATCTGGCTGCAGGACACAGCACATCACTTTACACACAAAATGTGACGTGAAGAAAGTTCACCTTCTTTGGTGATACAGTCTTTCTTGATTCTTTATTCTACAACCGTGAGAATTCTCCCACAGTTCTAAACTTCCCCTGGTGAATGCATTCATACTAAAATGTGAGGGACTCCATATCCTGCCTCCCCTCATACCCCCTACCAAAGCGTATTTTAAAAGAGAGCAAGCACTGGCACAATGCTGTAACCAAGGGAATACATTTCTGACAGTGTAATTATAGACACCCTTCTGCTTGATAAGGAGGCGTTTTGGAGGTATACTAGAGAGACCTTCTACAGCCCCCTGAAATTATAGAGTCTGCAACCGGGGGCAGACTTACCGTAAAGTTAACGAAGCTCGCTTGTTCAGGGTCCTCCTAAGACCCTGGGAGGCACCCTGCTAGAATGTTCATGTGGTTCTGCATAAAAGATGCAAGAGTAAGATATTGTAACTACAATTCATTAAGTCTGATGTCTCTTTCCATTATAATTTTCTCTCTGCCCTATCTCCCTTCATGTTAGGGTAAAGGAGCCATGGATATTTTGGGGGCTTGGCCAAGTGGAAATTGAGTTGAAAATACATTTAGGTTTCAGTTTTTGTTTTTGTTTTTTTTTGAGACGGAGTTTCACTTTTGCTGCCCAGACTGGAGTGCCATGGCACAATTTAGGCTCACTGCAACCTCTGTCTCCAGGGTTCAAGCAATTCTCCTGCCTCAGCCTCCCAAGTAGCTGGGATTACAGGCACCTGCCACCGTGCCCAGCAAATTTTTTGTATTTTTGGTAGAGACTGGGTTTCACCGTGTCGGCCAGGCTGGTCTTGAACTCCTGAGCTTAATTGATCCACCCGCCTTGGCCTCCCAAAGTGCTAGGATTACAGGCATGAGATACTCACCCGGCCTACATTTAGGTTTGATTAAAGGGGTATGTGATGTGGCCCATGATCACCTGTATGTATAATTGTTGCTAACTTCTGGTTATAGGAATGGCTTCCAGAAATATTCCTACAGCCGGCGAGTTGATTCAGGTATCATCATGACATGTAGATGCAGAACCTGAGGGTCATGGTGGCAAGAACATGTCCTCTAGTCCCTGGACCTGGAAGTACTACGTGAATTGTATAGAGCCAGAAGCCCACCCATGGAAAAATCTCCTGATCACTAAACATGTAACACTGCAAGCACTGGATTGGGTTCTCACTGGTGCTTTATCAAAATGGAAGATTTCCTGTCAGAAATATGTTTAATAAAGTGGGATATACAATTATAGACATACCATACAAAAGTATTTGCTATTGATCTTTTTTTTTTGAGACAGAGTCTCACTCTGTTGCCAGGCTGGAGTGCAGTGGTGCAATCTCAGCTCACGGCAACCTCCGCCTCCTGGGTTCAAGCGATTCTCCTGCCTCAACCTCCAGAGTAGCTGGGACCACAGGCCCCCGCCAACACGTCCAGCTAAGTTTTGCATTTTTAGTAGAGATGGGGTTTCACCACGTTGGCCAGGATGGTCTCGATCTCTTGACCTCGTGATCCACCCGCCTTGGCCTCCCAAAGAGCTGGGATTACAGGTGTGAGCCACCGTGCCCAGCTCCCATTGATTTTTATATAAAATTGTTAGTAGAAATTATTCTGACATTAAGAAGTGAATTGTAACATAAAACTCAGATTATCCTCAAAGAGATACTGCAGTAAGAGGAAGAGATAGATTTCTAACAGGATCTTGGATTATTTAATAATTCAGTTAATGAAGAGGAGCAATTCATATGAATACATTGCAAAACGTTCTAATTTCTTGGTGGTTTGATAAAAATGACATTCATAAAATTCATAATAGATCACTACATCTAGGACAAACTGGTTACTGACTATCATCCTTTATAACAAGCATTTAAGATTAGTTACTACATAAGAAAGCCTGAACTGTCCTGAAATCTAACAGCTAAATTATGAAAAAAAATTTGCATAGCTTTCTTTTTCAAATTTGACAATCCTAATTCTTTTTATTCTTAATAGAAACAGAGTCTTGCTGTTGTCCAGGATAGAGTGCAGTGGCACAATCATTGCTCACTGCAGACTTAAACTCCTGGGCTGAAGTGATCCTCCCACCTCAGCTCCCCCAAATGCTAGGATTACAGGTGTGAGCCACCAAATCTGGCCTACCCTAAAATTATATATGGTATTACCTAGAGCAATTTATTTTACTTATTATTATTTTTTTCCCTCAAGACGGAATCTCGCTCTGTCACCCAGGCTGGAGTGCAATGGTGCGATCTCGGCTCACTGCAACCTCCGCCTCCTGGGTTCAAGTGATTCTCCTGCCTCAGCCTCCCTGGTAGCTGGGATCACAGGCACATGCCACCATGCCCAGCTAAATTTTTGTATTTTTAGTAGAGACAAGATTTCACCATGATGGCCAGGCTGGTCTCGAACTCCTGACCTTGTGATTCACCCACCTCGGCCTCTCAAAGTGCTGGGATTACAAGCCTGAGCCATTGCGTTCAGCCTCACAAAATTTTAAAGTTGAAACACACTTTTAAATACTATCAATAATAAAAAAACAAATTTTCATCAACCATGCCAGAGGAAAACTGAATTATCTTTCTGCTCTCTCTATAAAAAAATGACAAAATCATTACGAAGAATCAATCAAAGAGCATGCTGCCAAACTAAAAAAATATTATATAAGTGTGCTAGGCAGTTAATTAATATAAATTACTATGTTATTTTTCTGGATTTTAAATGATTTTTGATTTGCCAACTCTTTAATTTGCAACTTGTTATGATTCCTCTTCTCATTTTAAAAATAAATTTTCAAGTATGTATCTAATTTTGCATTTATACTTTCATCTTTTTTATCTGGCAGAAATTGCATGGGGCCTGAAGCTTACACCAGCTGGAGACCCTGCCTCCAGCTGGTGTCAGCTTCAAGCTTCATAAAATTGGATTCACCACCAGGCGAGATGGCTCATGCCTGTAATCCCAGCACTTTGGGAGTCCGGGGCAGACAGATCACCTAAGGTCAGCAGTTCGAGACCAGCCTGACCAACATGAAGAAACCTTGTCCCTACTAAAAATACAAAATTAGCCTGGCGTAGTGGCGCATGCCTGTAATCCCAGCTACAGGAGGCTGAGGCAGGAGAATCACTTGAACCTGGGAGGCTGAGGTTGTGGTGAGCCGAGATCACGCAGTCGCACTCCAGCCTGGGCAATAAGAGCAAAACTCCTTCTAAAAAAAAAAAAAAAAAAAAAAAAATTGGATTCACCTCTGTCCACAGCATTGGTATTTTATTAAGGTAATGTTGAATAATAATAATAACGACACCACCACCTTTCCTGACAGTTACTATGCACCATCACTACCCCCAAGGCTTTACATTCGTTCTCTCGTTTACTCCTCTGTGACTACGTCGTCTCCATTTACAGGTGAAGGAACTGAAGTCCCAGAAATGTTAGGTAACCTGCCCACGGTTAGGCAGCTGGGAGGCTGCAAAACTTGTTTCCTCTTTCTGTCTCCCTCCTCTTCCCTGACTCCAGAAGAAAGAGCAATGCCCCACTTACTAAGGCATGTCTTACAGAGGGTGCAGCAAAGGCTCAGAGGGGTTGAGTGACTTGCCGGACGATGCACAGCGGGCTTATGGCAGCGCTAGATCTCCAGGCCGCAGGGCTTTCCCTCCCACACCAGCAAACACCTGCCCCGGTCCAGGCCGGATCGCAGTCGCGCCCTGCAGGCGGCCTAGGCCCGGGTGGAGGGGATGGTCGGCAGGTGTGACCCAACGGCAGCCTGGGCCGGGGGCGGGGGACCGGGACGCAGGCTGGAGTCTCGCGGAGGAGATGCCTGCAGAACTCCGGCGTCTCCAGGGGCAGCCGCAGGGACTCGGCCTCCCCCCATTTCATTAACTGGAAAATAAACTAGAGCCACAAAGGGCTGGGGGAAGGGGAGGCCCCGAGCCCAGCTGCCGCGGGGTCCAGGGCGAGGGGCGAGGTGCCTGGTGGCGGAGAGCAGGGCAGGAGGCGCAGCCCCCAGAGAGCAGCCGCTCCACCCTCAGAGCCGCCCACCCCCTGCCCCAGTCTGCACCGAGGACCCCGGGGAGCCGGAGGACTTCCCGGAGCAGGAGGGCATTTTCCCTCGGAATCCCTCCAGCCAGCTCTGTGGACACAATGGGCCGTCAGATGGCGGGGAGGGACGGGGGCAGCCCTGCACCGTCCCCTCCTTGGAGCCAAACCTTCTGCTCCCTGAACAGAACAGAGGCACATTGAGAGTGTGGCTGTGGGCCCAGGGGAAAATGGGATTTTAAGAGAGAGAAATGAGACTTTGGCTCTTCTGCCATCCCCCCTCCACACAAAGTTGCTAGCTCCTCTTTTCAAAGCACCCACCCTTTTCATGTTGTCACAGGGTCCCCCTGAGCTGTGCTTGCGCAGTGCCACCCCGATACCACCCACCTCTGTCCTCCAAGCTCCACCCTTTCCTAGCAAAGCGGTTTCCACTGCCCTCCAGTCCCCTTCTGTATTTATTTTAGCAAAGTAGCACAGACTGGGTAGCTTAAACGACAATAGTGGCCGGGCACGGTGGCTCACGTCTGTAATCCCAGCACTTTGGGAGGCCGAGGCAGGTGGATCGCCTGAGGTCAGGAGTTCAAGACCAGCCCAGCCGACAGGGTGAAACCCCATCTCTACTAAAAATAGAAAAAATTAGCCAGGCATGTGGCGGGTGCCTGTAATCCCAGCTACTTGGGAGGCTGCGGCAGGAGAATCACTTGAACCCAGGAGGTGGAAGTTGCAGTGAGCTGAGATCATGCCGTTGCACTCCAGCCTGGGTGAAAGAGCAAGACTCTGTTTCAAAAAAAATAAAATAAAATAAAAAAACAATAGTTTATTTTCTCCTAGCTCTGGAGGCTAGAAGTTCCAAGTCGAGGTGTTGGGAGGGCTAGTTCTTCCTGAGGCGTCCTTGACTTGTAGAGGGCCTCTTATCTCTGTGTCCTCACATGATCTTCCCTCTCTGCACACCTATGTCCGAATTTCCTCTTCTTACAAGAACATCAGTCAGAATTGGATCCACTTTAATGACCTCGTTTTAACTTAAAGACCCTATCCCCAAATACAGTCAATTCTGAGTTACTGGGGTTAGGACTTCAACATATGAATTCTGGGAGACCCAATTCAGCCCATAACACAGTACATGTCTAGACAGTCTGCCACCAAATCCTGCAGGTCACAGGATTACCCTAGACCGGATGCTGTGACACACACCAACACATAGTAACACCTCTCCTGCTTTTCCCTCCACGTCCAGGCCCTTTCAGAGCTATCTGGCCACACAAGCCCATGTAACCTGGCAAATGTAACCTAGTATACAGGGTTATCAACCTCCTGGACCCGAGAGCAAAGCTGGCCTGTGGCTTCTTTCTCTGTGATTTGGGGGCTGCCTATTGTAGAATCATAGCTCTTCAGTTGCTTTGGTCCTTTAGAAATCAATTCCCACCTTCCCTCCTGCCCTCAATATTTCAGTGCCTTTAAATAATACATTTTGACTAGTTCAAAGTTTCCAAAACATGATGCAAAACTGAATACATCGAGGAGTCTTCTTACCACCTCCACCTACCCTGTTTCTTCCCCCACCCCACCCCGAACAGGGAGTAGGTTTAATTAACTTCTGCTGTGTCTTCCCAGTGTTTATGCAAATAGAAGCCCACACAAATGCATATGTGTCTATTCCTCCTTTCTTATGCAAATGGTAGTATTCACTGATTTACCCTTTGCTTTTTTCACCTATCATCTATCCAGGAGATTTCCCCATAGCTATACAGATGGCTTCACTTTTTTTCTGTAATAACTGAATAGTATTTCATTATGTGGATGTAAAATGATTTATTTAACCAATCCCCTATAGACAGACCCTTGGATTATTTCCTATGCCTGTCCTCTTAAGAGGAGTGTCTCGAAAACTTTAATCCACCAAGGTTTCCTAACACCTGGGGAATATCAGGGCCTGGAGGGAAGGCAGGAGGGACAACAGAGGATCCAAAAGTATAGGAGATGTGGTCTTGGCGTCGGGTGTGTTTCAAACTAGTGGGAGAGACATGGCTGCTCTGCTCTGAGATGTCTCCTGTATGAAAAAGATCCTATGAAGGCCGGGTGCAGTGGCTCACACCCGTAATCCCAGCACTCTGGGAGGCAGTGGATTGCCTGAGGTCAAGAGTTCAAGACTAACCTGAACAACAGAGTGAAACCCTTTCTCTACTAAAAATACAAAAAAATTAGCCGGTAGTGGTAGCGGGCACCTGTAATCCCAGCTACTAGGGAGGCTGAGGCAGAAGAATCGCTTGAACCCAGGACATGGAGGTTGCGATGAGCCAAGATTGCACCACTGTACTCCAGCCTGGGTAATAAGAGCGAGACTCTGTCTCAAAAAAAGAAAAAAAAAAGGTCCTACAGAAACTCAGACCAGGCACATTTCTTGTACTGCTTTTCTGGTTCAAGACCTCTGGGACTGGTGATATCACTGAGTAAATGGACTAAGATTAGAAGTAAACCTTAAAGGCCAGTTTCTTTTCCTGTTTGTATTAGTCATCACTGCTGCGTAACAAAATGTCACAAACATAGCCACTTAATACACGTTTACTTGCTCACAGTTTTGTGGGTCAAAAATTTGGGCAGAAAGAAAGACATGGAAGCTGGACGATGGTAATTGGGGAGGGGAGTTAGGCAGTACGTAGCCTGGTGGTCTAGAACTCACGATGTAGGGAGAAAGGGGAAGTGGTGGCACCACCTTGGCACACTGCAACCTCGGCCTCCCCGGTTCAAGCAATTCTCCTGTCTCAGCATCCCAAGTAGCTGGGACTACAGGTGCTCACTACCATCCACAGCTAATTTTTGTATTTTTAGTAGAGACAGAGTTTCATCATCTTGGCTAGGCTGATTTCGAACCCCTGACCTCAAGTAGTGGTCCCACCTTGGCCTCGCAACGTGCTGGGATTACAGGCATAAGCCACCATGTCCAGCCTCTAAAATGTACCTTTTTCAGTGCTAATGAATGGAATGAGGAAACATTCATTCTGTCTTTGTACCCTTTCCCTGTACCTAGCACAGGGTAAGGCAAAAAAAAGCAGACATTTAATAAATATTTGCGGAATTTAAATTGCTGAAGAGGAGCAAAAGGGAAGGCAGGACTGTGTGTACAGATTCAGGAAGGGAGGAGGAGCTGGGAGCCAGGCCAGGGCTGGGTCTAGGGGGATGGGCTGGGGGACAGAGAGCCACCCACCATCAGTACCCCAGCCTGAGCAGACCTGGCAGCCAAGCAGAGTCTAAGTAGCACTTTCTTGCTAAGTGTTCTGTGGGGAGGTGTAATGTGTCTCTATTTAAAATTAATTTTTCAGAATTGGAAGCTCCACTCTGAAAGGCAGTGCTCCCTTGGTGGCTTCTGGCAGGATTGGAAAGCCATAACTTTGGAGAGAAACACAATAAACCAGAAATTTCCTCCCAGGTGAGCAAGAAACTGCCTCTCTCCTTCTGAAGAGAGCGTTTTCCCGAACTTTGCTCATCAAGTAGCTGGTTTTCAAGTCATTCTTCCATTCATAAGTGAACTGCATTCCAGTCAACTGTCTGTTCTTCTCTCTGATGGATGGGACAGAGGCCTAGGCAATCAACATATAAGAGAGAACACAGAAGTAATTTCTCTCTGGCTCGGGGCTATGTTTCTGTATTTACATGTGAATGGAGTAGCGTCTGATGCTTGGAAAATTTGCAGTTCTTGCTGCCAATAAAGAAATACCACTCTGCTGTCGACTTTGGAGAACTTGCTCAGTTCAACGAATGCTTACAAAGGATGTAGGTGCTAAAACTACAAAGATTCATTCATTCATTCAATATTTATTGAGAGCTTACTACATGCTAAGTATTGTACTAGACACTGAAGAAACAGCAGTGATAAAAGCAGAATCCCCCAGATCTCTGCCTTTATGAAGGGGAAATAAATAGTTAATATTATAAATAAGTAAAATGCATAGTATGCTAGGTAATGATAAGTACTAAGGAGACAAAGAAGAAAGTGGGGAAAAACATATTGGGAGGTGGGAAGGTTTTACCAGAAAAAGACTCCCTGAAGAGGTGACATTTAATAACAACTTGAAGTGAGGGAGTTAGACATCCAGAAATCTGGGGAAAGCATCCTGGAGAGGCCACGGCAAACGTGAAGGCTGTGAGTTAGGAGCACATTTAATGTGTTTGAGGAACAGCAAAGACGAGGGGGTGTAACTCAAGCCCAGAGGGTGAGGAGAATAATAAGTGGTCAGAAAGGCAGTGGTTAGAAAGGCAATTAGTGGCCATAGAGGTCACTGTAGAGACTCTGGGCTTCGTCTGTAGACACAAGATGAAGTCTCGCTCTGTCGCCAGGCTGGAGTGCAGTGGTGCCATCTCGGCTCACTGCAACCTCCGCCTCCTAGGTTCAAGCGATTCTCATGCATCAACCTCCCAAATAGCTGGGATTACAGGAGCATGCCACCACGTCTGGCTAATTTTTGTGTATTTAGTAGAGAGGGAGTTTCACCATGTTGGCCAGGCTGGTCTTGAACTCCTGACCTCAGGTCATCAACCCGCCTCGGCCTCTCAAAGTGCTGGGATTGCAGGCAGAGCCACCATGCCCGGCCGACTCTGGGCTTTTAATATCAATAAGATGTGCTACCAGTGGAAGGTTTGAGCAGCGGAATGATCACAGTGTGGCCTGACTTATGCTTTAACAGGAACTTGTTGGCTGCCATGTCAGGGATAGAGGGCAAAGGGAAAGGAACAAAGGCAAAGAGCCATGGGGGGACTGCTCAACCTTCTGTGAAGAGTGGCTTGGGTTAAGATGAGAGCTGAGGTCTGGATTTCTCTTGAAGACAGTATGGACATGATTTATTGATGATTAAACGTGAGGTATGTGAAGAACAGAGCAAGGATGATGCCTGGGGTCTCGGCCCACACAGCTGGAAGGGTGAAGGCACTGCCATCTGTTGAGACAGGAAAGAAGGTCGTAGGAGCAGGTGGGGGGCATGAGGAAAGAACAGGAACTCGTTTTTGGACATGTTAAGTTTGAGGTATATGTTAGACACCCAAGTGAAGATAGCTACTATGCAGTTGGATAACAGAATGAAGAATTCAGGAAAGAATATTCCGAGCAGGAGTTATAAATTTGGGAGTCATTAGCATATAGATGGTATTTAAAGCCACGAGACTGAATGAGATCACCTAAGATGTGACTGAGTGTGGATAAGAAAAGAGAAGAGGTCCAGGGACTGAAATTGGGGGCGCTCCAATCTTTAGAGGTCAGGGAGACAAGAAGGCACCAGCAAAGGAGACTTTGAAGGAGAGTGGGGAGAAAATCAGGGGAGTGTGGTGTCCTGGAAACCCAGGGGAGAAAAAATTGCAAGGAGGTAAGGGTGGCCAGCTGTGTCAAAAGCTGCAAGCTTCCTGGTGGAGTAATGGGGGCTAAGGCCTGCCTGAAGTGGGTTCTAGAAAGGATGTGAGGAAAGACATGAGAAACGAGTATGGATAAGGGTGTAAGACATTATGCTGTATAAAGAAGGGAATAAATGGGTGGTAACTACAGAGAGAAGCGGGGCCAAGATTCTTAATCTTTAAGATTGTTGAAATCAAGATGAGTATAGTGTGGTCTGCCCTCAAGTTGCTGTAAGTCTAGGGGGAGACAGACACATAGGCAGAAGAGATGGCATGGAGCTGTTTACAGGGGTCCGTACCTCCGTACTCTAGCCTAATTTGGAGAATTTAAACTCTAGCCTAATCTGGATGTATCTCCCCATCCAAATCTTACGTTCAAATGTTGGAGGTGGGCCTAATGGGAGGTGCCTGAGTCATGGGAGTGGATCCCTCAGGAAAGGCTTAGTGCTGTCCTTGCAGTACTGAGTTCTCATTCTATGAGTTTACATGACATCTGGTTGTTTCAAAGAACCCAGCACCTCCTCCCTTCTATCTTGCTCCCTTTCTTTTTTATTATTTATTTGTTTATTTATTTATTTATTTTTATAAAACAAAGACAGGGTCTCACCATGTTGGTCAGGTTGGTCTTGAACTCCCGACCTCAGGTGATCCGCCTGCCTTGGCCTCCAAAGTGCTTGGATTACAGGCGTGAGCCACCGCATCTGGCCAAACAGTTATACCTTGTTTCCATCTGGTTTCAAACCGGGGACCTTTCGCGTGTTAGGCAAACGTGATAACCACTACACTATGGAAACCTGCTTCCTTTCTTGCCATGTAATACAATGGTTCCCACGTTGCCTACCGCCATGATTGGAAGCTTCTCGAGGCCTTATCAGGAGTAGGTGCTACCACCATGCTTCTTATACAGCCTACAGAACTGTGAGCCAAAAGAAACCTCTTTTTTTTTTTAATGAATTACCCAGCCTCAGGTTACTTCTTGACAGCAATGCAAAATGGATGAACAAAAAAATTGGTACCCAGAAGTAAAGCATTGTTATAAATATACCTGAAAATGTGGAAGCGGTTTTGGAACTGGGTAACAGGCAGACGTTGGAAGAGTTTGGAGGGCTCAGAAGAAGACAAGGAGAGAAGTTTGGAACTTCTTAGAGCGTTATTAAGTGGTTTTGACCAAAATGCGGCTGGAAATATGAACAGTGAAGCCCAGGCTGATGAGGTCTCATGGGGATAAGGAATTTATTGAGAGAGCAAAGATCACTCTTGTTTTACCTTAAAAAAGAACTTGGTGCATTGTGTCTGGGCCCTGGAGCTGTGGAAGGCTGAACTTAAGAGTGATGACCGACCAGGCACAGTGGCTCGTGCCTGTAATCCCAGCACTTTGGGAAGCCAAGGCGGGCAGATCACGAGGTCAGGAGATCGAGACCATCCTGGCCAACATGGTGAAACCCCGTCTCTACTAAAAACACAAAAACTAGCCTGGCGTGGTGGTGGGTGCCTGTAATCCCAGCTACTTGGGAGGCCGAGGCAGGAGAATCACTTGAACCAGGGAGTCAGAGGTTGCAGTGAGCTGAGAATGTGCCACTGCACTCCAGCCTGGATGACAGAGCAAGACTCCATCTCAAAAAAAAAAAAAAAAAAGAGTGATGACCGAGGGTATCTGGCAGAATTTCTAAGCAGCAAAGCATTCAAGATGCACATGGCTGCTTCTAACAGCCTATTGTCAGATGTGTGAACAAAATAATGACTTCAAATGGGAAGTTATAATTAAAAGGGAAGCAGACTATAAAACTTCTGAAACTGTACAACCTGGTTGGATGGTAGAGAAGGAAAGAACGTTTTCAGAAGAGGAATACACACAGGCTGTGGAGCAACCACTTGCTAGAGGGATTAGCATGACTGAAAGGGAATGACGCGCTGATATCCAGGACAACGGGAAAAAGGCCTCAAAGGCATTTCCAAAATCTTCAAGGCAGCCCCTCCTATCACAGGCCCAGTGGCCTAGGAGGAAAGGCTAATTTTGGGGACCAGGCCCAGGGCCCTGCTGCTCTGTGTAGCCTCAGAATACTGCTCCCACGTCCTGGTCACTCAACCTCCAGCGTTGGCTCAAAGGGGCCAACATAGAGCTCAGGCTGCCGCTTTGGAGAGTGCCACTGTATGACTTGGTAGCTTCCACATGGTGTTAAGCCCGCAGGTGTGCCAAATGCAAGAATGAAGGAACCTTGGCAGCTCCCACCTAGATTCCAGAGGACGTGTTAGAAAGCCTGGGTGCCCAGGCAGAATCCTGTCGCAGGGGAAGAACCCCCACAGAGAGACCTTACTAGGGCGGTGCTGGGAGGAAGTGTGGGATTGGAGCCTCCTCACAGAGTCCCCATTAGGGCACTGCCTAGTAGACCTGTGGGAAAGAGGCTGCTGTCCTCCAGACCCACGAATGGTAGGGCCACTGGCAACATGCACCTGAATCAGAGAGAGCCACAGACACTTAACTCTAACCTGTGAGTGCAGCCACAGGGGTGAACCCTGCAAAACCACAGGGGTGGAGCTGTCCAAAGCCTTGAGAGTCCAGTTCTTGCATCAATGTGCCCAGGGTGCAGGATGTGGAGTCAAAGATTGTTTTGGAGGCTTAAGAGGTAATGAGTGCCCTGCTGGTTTCAGACTCCTGTGGGGTCTGTTGTCCTTTTCTTTTGGCTGGCATCTCCCTTTCAGAGCGGAATGTTTACCCAATGCCAGTATCACCCGTATCCCTGTTGTATCTTGGAAGTAAATAGCTTGTTTTTGATTTTACAGACTCATAAGTAGAAGGAACCTGCCTTGAATCTCAGATGAGACTTTGGACTATTGATTGAGTTGATGCTGGAATGAGCTATGATTTTTGGGGACTATTGGGAATGGATGATTGTATTTTGCAATGTGAGAAAAACATGAAATCTGGGGAGCCAGGGGCCGAATGATATGGTTTGGATGTTTTGTCCCCTCCAAATCTCATGGTGAAATGTGACTTACAATGTTGGAGGTGGGCCTGGTGGGAGGCGTTTCAGTCATGGAGGCAGATCCTTCATAAATGGCATGGTACTGTCCTTGTGGTAATGAGTGAGTTCTCAGCCTATGAGTTCACATGAGACCTGGTTGTTAGAAGAGCCTGGCACGTTCCCTCTCTCTCTCTCTCTGTCTCTTGCTCCTTCTCTAGCCATGTGATACACTGACTTCCCTTCTGTTTTCCACCATGATTGGAAGGTTCTGAGGTCTTACCAGGAGCAGATGCCAGCACCATGCTTCTTATACAGCCTGCTGAGCCAAAATATACCTCTTTTCTTTTCTTTTTTCTTTCTTTCTTTTTTTTTTTTTTTTTTTTTGAGACAGAGTCTCACTCTGTCACCCAAGCTGGAGTGCAGTGGTGAGATCTTGGCTCACTGCAACCTCCGCCTCCCAGGTTCAAGTGATTCTCCTGTCTCAGCCTCTCGAGTCACTGGGACTACAGGCACGTGCCACCGTGCCCAGGTAATTTTTATATTTTTAGTAGAGACAGGGTTTCACCATGTTGGCTAGGCTGGTCTCAAACTCCTGACCTCATGATCTACCCTCCTTGGGCTCCCAAGTGCGAGGATTACAGGCGTGAGTCATCGCCTCTTTTCTTTATAAAGAAAGCTCCAGGCATTCCTTTATAGCCATGTGAAATGGACTAACGCAAATACTTTGAAAAGATAAGTCCTAAACCAAGTCTTGAAAGATAAGTGATTTTTATCCAGGGGAAGAAAGAAGGGAATGGTATTTCAGGTAGAAGGGAGAATATAAATCAAATCATGGAGGCCTGAAACAGCTTGTTGTGTGTGGAAATCACAAAGAGTATAGCATTTCTCTTCTAGAACTGAACTGCCTGGGTGTGACTCCAAGACTCTCTGCAAGATATGTGACCTTGGGCACATTACTAAACCACGATGTGAATCAGTTTCCTCAGCTGTAAAGTGGTGAATATCATAGTGTTTGCCTCATAGGGTTGCCATGAGAAGGAAAGAAATCAATTCATGTGAAGTGCTTGGAACAGCATCTGGCACGTCCTAGATGCTCAATAAATGACAGCATTTCTTATCACCGAGTGCAGACAGTGAGGCAGGGATTAGATGGAATACGAGATTGAAAAGGTAATTAGCCAGATGTTAAAGGTCTTGTACGCCACACCCAGGGTTTTGACTTTGTCCTGGGGATGCTGAGAGCTACTGCTGGATTGCAGGCTAACACTGTGATGGGATTTGTTGTTTTAAGTGGCTCACTATGGCCCCCTAGTGGAGGATGGTCACGGGGGGGAAATTTGGAGGCAGGATCTAGAAGACTGGACTGTATATTCTGGCTCAACCCTTGCCAGTGCGTGAGTCACTTCCTTCTTTGAGCCTCAATTTAATCATCTGGGAAGTAGGAATTGTAAAACACATCCAGAGGGCTGTGTTGTAAATTAAATAACAGAATGATTGAGTTGTAAATTAAATAACAGAATGAAAGTCCCTAATCCAGCGCATGACACAGGTTCGCAACAAATATTTGTTTTGATTTTAATATCAGAAGTCTTACATGAGAGGAACAAAAAGCCTGTCAGTTTCCCCATCTTTCTGCCCCGTCCCACCAGGCCAGCTCTCCTTGCTTCTATAAATGTGCTAGAAACAGCTGACCTCGCTCACAGACCCGCACGGCGAGCGTCGTCCTCACTCTCTCCCGCTGCACTCTCACCCGGACTCGGGGGTCAGAACCCTGACCTCTCCCTAAAGCGGCTGCCATATCTAAGGCTAGGACCACACCCACCAGGCTGGAAAGTGGGTCAAAAAAGCTTCTGATATCACAAATCTTTTCTTTTTCTGCTCATTGTCATCAGAGAACTGTTGTTTTTCGATCGACCCTCACCACATTCAACGCCTACTGTTTTCACAATCATTTTGCAACACCTCTGTCTCATCTCCCCTAATAGTCTGTACATTTCTAGAAGGCACAAACTGCACAGCAGACGTGTCTAAGTACCTGCCTCTTGCTCGGGCCAGAGGCTTGCCATGGAATGAACCGAATGAAGAGTTGACTGATGCCCACGCAGTGCTGAAAGCCTGCCAAGCTGTGAGTAAGTGTGAGTTGGTTTGATTATGAAAGATGGGAAATCATGTCTTCTTTCCTAGAGTGGAACATAAAGCTTCCCAGCCTCCTCAGGCTTGCTCAGGCAGAGCCGGCAAGGCTGCGGCCTGGGCCCAGAATTGTACCCTTGATCTTCTAAATGACAATCAGCTCATTAAGCCTCACAGTCCCCTGTGCAAGCTGATGAAGGAGCCTCAGTGGTCAACAACCGTTCAGGGATCTCCTCCCAACAACAGCTCTGCGCCTCTACGAGGCAGTTTGAAACAATCACAGAAAACCAGCCCATTTACACACTCTCCTTCCTGCTGCTCCTTTGGCACACATTTTGTGCTGACGTGGTAGCCACAGGAACAGATGTCTCTTTGGCCTCTGGGAAGGCAGAGGAAACCCAGGCCGCATCTGAAGCTCCTCCTCTGCTTTCCGGGCCACCTGGAACCCAGGCCATGGGTCATGTAGGACTAGTGCAGAGATACGGTCCAGGAAGGCTACAAGGCGTGGGGGTGGTGACGGTTGGAGAAAAGAATCAAAGGCGTCGACAGGGAAGGGGAAGTCGAAGGATTCTCTGGCCCAGCCCTTGGGTTATTAAATAGTATTATTGCTCTGGTTTTGCAGTGAAGGAACTGAGGCCTGGGGTGGGGGAGTGATCTGAGCAAGGCAAACGCTTCATGTGGGTAGAGACAGAAGATGGTGGCAGCTCAGGCCTGCTGCAACGCCCATCATGCCACCTGCTTCTGACTGATGACGTTGGTGGTGACAAGGAGAAGATATTGGAGAGGATGTTGTTACCTCAGACCAAGTTAACCAGTAAAGGTGAGTGTGCACATGTGTTTGTGGGTGTGACCTGCTCTTCAATATTCAACTTCAGAGGTCCACTTCTACAGGACACTGCTACCGATGTCACACCTAAGGATAATTACAATGGTCATAACAAAGGCTAACAGGGCGATGGGGAACTTACCATGCGCCAGGCATGGCGCTCAGTGCATGACACAGATGATCACAGTTAATCCTCTAGGAGGTAGTCCTTACTATTCTTCACCCATTTCATAGCTGAAGAAAGTGCAAGATAAGTTTAGGGACCTGCTCACAGATGTACAGTAGAGTCTTGCTTAGATTGGGTTCTATGGCAAATACCATAGGCAGGGTGGCTTAAACAACAGAAATGTATCTCTCACAGTTCTGGAGGCTGAAAGTCCAAGATCACGGTGCCAGCAGATGGGGTCCTGGGCCACTCTTCTGAGCTTCAGCAGATGGGGTCCTGGGCCACTCTTCTGAGCTTCAGCAGATGGGGTCCTGGGCCCTTCTGAGCTTCAGCAGATGGGCTGTGAGCTTCTTGCTGGATCTCTTGCTGTGTCCTCACATGGTGGAGAGAGACAGAGAGAGATCACCTCTTTTGGGTATTTTAGGGCACTAATCCCATTCGTGAGGGATGCACCCTCATGACCTAATCACCTCCCAAACGCCCCACCTCTAAATGCCATTGCATTGGAGATTAGGGCTTCAGCAAATAAAATTGTAGGGAATGCATGCATTCAGTCCATAGCGGTTCCTAAATTCACAGGACCAGAATTTGCATGTGGGGTCATCATTAGGATTGTTCACAAATCCTTTTTTTTTCTCTCTCTCTCTTTTTCCCTAGGTTAGAATTTTCTGTCTCAGTTTAATTAAAGCATGACTATGGGTCTTTTTTTGGCCAATAAAATGTGAGTGGAAGTGTCACTTCTGGCCAGAAGTTCTAGGAACCAAGTTATGCTCTGCCGTGTTCTCTTTACTCTTGGTCACAGAGACTAGCAATGACCTAGATGACGTTGTGCCATGAGCCCAGGTCCTGAGGGAGCAGGAGGATGGGGTGAAGTAGAACCCTCAACTGAACCTCAAGGTTGCACAGTGAGAAATAAGCCTTTGTGGTTGTAAGCCACAGAAATTGCAGGGCTGTTCACTATCATAGCATCAGGGTCCAGCCCATTTGGACTGAATTGAAGTGAGGCTTTTCTAGCACAGAATGAAACTCAAACCTCATACTTTACCATCTCCTCAATTTCTCCAGCTGAGCTAGATATTACCCCAGTAGGTTCAAGTAGCACTCTAGCATGGCATCAGTTACATTGCATGTCCAGCCTTCTTTCCTTCATGTGACCAAGCTCATTGAGGCACGCTTCTGTGTCTTTGTGTCTGGGCATCTAACACAGAGCCTAGGACACCGGATGTGGTAAGTACATGCTCACTGAATGGATGCCTGTGAAAAAGGGATTCTGGATCTGCCACATGACCCTGCAGGACAGACTCCAGGTGGCCCAGAAGGTCAGCCCACCTCTGACCCCATATTTTTGTCAGATGATGCAGGAGACTTGCCGTTTCTAGTATCCTCATCCCCGGAGGCTTAGCCAGGTGGCTTGGCACCCGGGGAGTCTGCCCAGCTGGCTAGCAGAATCTGTATCACCCTGTGCAGACCTCAGCAGTAAATCAGCAGGTGTGAGGAATTTACCCCAGAGAGTGACCCAGCAGTGGCATGAATGAGTAATTTACAAAGCCCATTAAGGCGGCACAGAATTACTTATTTATGGGAACTTTTTGACAGATCTGCGGCTTAATCATTTATCCCTGTGAACATTTAGCCAGGGTCATTGGTAAATAATTCACTTATTACACACTCTGGAGTGGTTTATGGTACGGTGACTTATGATCTCACATAGTTCGCAGCTGGGGAATTGGAATGTGAAGGCCAGGGAGGGGAGGGGGAAGGGGAGGCCTCTGGATGCAGGCCCCTGTAGAAGGGCCGTCTGCTCTAAGTCACAGGAGGATTTTAGTCCCCGGTCTAACCTTTGGGGAGACAGTGAGGGGAGGAGGTAGGTGTTAAAAGACTGGTCTGAAAATGCTAGGTCTTAGCTTCAGGCAGAGCGCGGACACACTCCAGCTTCACTAGCTCTCCAGGGCCTAATGGGGAAATCTGAATACCCCTGCCTGACATTCAAGGTCCTCTAAGAACTGTCTCCATTCCTTCCCGGTCTTATCCCTCATTATTTATCTCAGCAGCAGCCACAGGGGCTGAGATCTAGCACATCTCCCCAAGTGAATCTCTCCGCAAGCATTTACTCGTGGCATTCCTCCTACCTGCCTGCCCTTATTCTTACTGTCTGCTACTTAATATTCAGCTTTCAGCTCAAACCCCAACTCCTGCACGAAGCCTTCTTACACTACTTCAGCTACCTTCGCCACCTCCAGGAAGTTCTTGAAAACTTGCAAACTGCCATGCACCCATGAAACACGTTACACATGCCATCGATTATCCTGCTCGCCTGGCTAGACTGTGTTCCTTCCGTGCCGGGACTCAGACCCCAATGAACATGGTCCCACGAGAGCCAGCCCAGAGCCTGTCCTGCAGTGAGTTAAATAAACACGGACTGTTGTTGTTGAGGATGATACTATGAGGATCCTAGTGAAGATGGTTATCAGGCTGACTTCCTCAGGATCCCATCGCAGCCTCTCTTTTCTGTCCCACATGTTCCCCAGGCCCCAAAGACAGTGGAAGCAGGTGGTCACATCTCTAAGGTTCTTTGAGATTCTAACTGACACCATAAGTGGAGAGGGGCACTTATGTTGAGACGGAGGAGGAGTGCATTTGGGCATGTCCACCAGAGAGGAGTCAAGTTGTGGGGGAAGGAAATCCAAGTTCAAGAACCAAGCTCTACCCTCTTATTGATCCATCCCAAGCCACACCTGTCTTACCCATAACCTTCCAGGAAGACCCCATAGATTCCAAATGTGTTTCCCAGAGCTCTAGTTTAAAAAGATTCGCTTGACTTCTTGAGGTTGAAGCCAGTTAAGTAAGGTCTTCTCCCTTTGTATTCATACCAATTGTTGCCCAGATGGTAGAAAGATTTAGCAAGATGACTTCCTCTTCCTGCTGGAGTGTTTAGATCTCCAATGGGAAGTCACAGGAGATAATTTACTATCTCCCACCTTCTGCCCAGTGCTTCTTGCCCACCAGGAAGTCCTTCTTCAAGCCTGGTCTCACCCAGTTTTGCTGTAATGGTGAAGAAGAAGCATGGGACATTGAGTAACTTGTATTCCAGGAAGGGAAAGCCTGGGCTTGCCTGAGATGAGCGGGGAGATGGGAAAACATAGAAGCGGGGTCGTTCCTAAGCACAGTGCTCTGTTCTTCCCCGGGTCTTAGGGAATTTTAAACAAGTTTCTAATCACTGTCTAGAGTGGCCAGAGCCATATGGTTTATTACCATATTCACATATTTTTATGTGCCCCCATAACAACCATGTCAAGTAGGTATTCTTGTGAGCTTGTATTATGGACTCAATTGTGTCCTCCCTGAATCTATATCTATCTATCCATCTATTTTTTTCTGAGACGGAGTTTTGCTCTTGTTACCCAGGCTGGAGTTCAGTGGCGCGATCTCGGCTCACCGCAACCTCTGCCTCCTGGGTTCAAGCAATTCTCCTGCCTCGGCCTCCCGAGTAGCTGGGGTTACAGGAGCGCGCCACCACGCCCAGCTAATTTTTGTACCTTTAGTAGAGATGGGGTTTCATTATGTTGACCAGGATGGTCTCGATCTCTTGACCTCGTGATCTACCCGCCTCGGCCTCCCAAAGTGCTGGGATTATAGGTATGAGCCACCCCGCCTGGCCAATATATCTATTTTTACCTTTCAAGGTAAGGGACTGAATCTGTATGTTGAAGTCTTAACCCCCAGTTTGACTATTTGGAGACAGAGCCTTTAGAGAGTTAATTAAGGTGAACCGAGCTCATAGGGGTACAGCCGTAATCACATAGGACTGGTGTCCTTATGAGAAGAGACACCAGATCTGTCTCTCTCTCTCTCCTTTTGCTTTTCATGCACACAAAGGAAACCCCATGTGAGGACACAGCAAGAAGACAGTTGCCTGCAACGCAGGAAGAGGGAAACCAGAAACTAACCATGCTGGTACCCTAATCTTGGACTCCAGCC
Organism: Plecturocebus donacophilus; assembly: GCA_004027715.1. Classification (NCBI taxonomy): domain Eukaryota; kingdom Metazoa; phylum Chordata; class Mammalia; order Primates; family Pitheciidae; genus Plecturocebus; species Plecturocebus donacophilus. Next base: position 20,948 of record PVKP010015858.1, on the reverse strand, counting down.
TCCAGAACTATAAGGAAATCCGTTTCCGCTGTTCAAGCCTCCTGGCCTATGGCGTTCTGTTACTGCAGCCTGGGCTGACGAGACGGCTTCCTTTTGCAGGCGAGGACAATTCAGGCTCAGAGCAGAGCAATGGCTTGTCCGACGTCATCCAGTACCAGGCGGCAGGATTTGAAATGAGGACTGGATGCAAGCGTGGATGGACCAGATCCTGCAGGCTGCATCCCAGGAGGAACTCCGCAGTCTCGGCCCTGCATCTGGCAGTCTCCCTGCCGGCTGTCCTGCTGTGGGTTCAGGGTACAGCTTCTCCCTCACTCTGCGCTCCCACTCCAAACACACGTCACTTTGGGAAGCTCCTCCCCTTCTCGCCGCTCAGTGCTCATCAGGTTCTGTGGTGCGGTGCTGCCATCTGCTGGCGGGAGGCACCAGCTGCTCTAATTGCCAGGGCCGGATTCTCTCTCTTTTTCCTTCTTTTCCTTTTCTTTCTTTTTTCTTTTTCTTTCTTTCTTTCTTTCTTTCCTTCTTTCTTTCTTTCTTTCTTTCTTTCTTTCTTTCTTTCTTTCTTTCTTTCTTTCTTTCTTTCTTTTTCTTTCTTCCTTCCTTCCTTCCTTCCTTCCTTCCTTCCTTCCTTTCTTTCTTCCTTCCTTCCTTCCTTCCTTCCTTCCTTCCTTCCTTCCTTCCTTCCTTTCTTTCTTTCTTTCTTTCTTTCTTTCTTTCTTTCTTTCTTTCTTTCTTCTTTCTTTCTCTTTTTCTTCCTTTCTCTCTTTCTTTCTTTCTCCCTTCCTTCCTTCCTTCCTTCGCTTCCTTCCCTCCCTCCCTCCCCCCTCCTTCTTTCTTCTTTTCTTTTTGAGACAGAGTCTCCCTCTGTCACCCAGGCTGGAGAGCAGTGGTACAATTTGGCTCACTGAGACCTCCACCTCCTGGATTCAAGCGATTCTCCAGCCTCAGCCTCCTATGTAGCTGGGACCACAGGTGCATGCCACCACACCTGGCTAATTTTTGTAATTTTAGTAGAGTCAGGGTTTTACCATATTGGCCAGGCTGGTCTTGAACTCCTGAGCTCCCGCGATCACCTGCCTCAGCCTCCCAGAGTGCTAAGATTGTAGGTGTGAGCCACTGAGGCCGGCCTAGGATTTTCTTTACTATGCCTCTCTCTTACTTCCACATACCATCCACCTCTCCCTCCTAAATCCAATCCCTTTCACTTTCTCCTATAGGCAGGTGGCTAATATGATAGGTCCCTGGAGGGAAAATAAAATAAAAGGAAGCGGGTACAGAGAACTATCTTGAGTTTGAGAAGGAAATGGATTATAAAAGGGAAACGATGATTGATTCCCAAGGGGTGAATTCCCCGCATAGTATCAAACCAGACCCTTCCAGCCTAGGTTAGAGACAGGGGGAGGTCTGAGGCAGTCGGCGTGGTGCCCTTTGGCTCTGACCACAAACAGGAGCACTGGAAGCCTCCCTGCATGTCCTGTGGAGGTGGCAAGAGCTCCTGGAAAGCCTGAAGGAAGAGGCTACAAAGAATAAAATACTATCTATCTATCTATCTATGAGACAGCACTCTGTTACCCAGGCTGGAGTGCAGTGGCACCATCACAGCTCACTGCAGCCTTGACCTCCTGGGCTCATGCCCCGTTATCCTGCCTTCACCCCCTGAGTAGCTGGGACTACAGTTGTCATGCCCGGTTAATTAATTTTCTTTTTTTTTTTAGAAATTGGGTTTCACTATGTTACCTAGGCTGGTCTTGAACTCCTGGGCTAAGGTGATTCTCCTGCCTCGGCCTCCCAAAGTGCTGGGACTGTACACGTGTGCCACCAAGCCCAGCCCACTGTCCCTTTATTCCAGAGAATGAGGGTGATCTTACTGACTGGTTTCTGTTAGGCACCCTCCCATAGTGACATGTGTGGTAAACAATCCCACCTCACTTGACAGATTTGGAAACTGAGTCTCAGAGTGGTTTATGAATCCACAGATTAGTGTGAATGAATGATATCATGCTTTGGGGGTGTGGCTGTTGAGTCGGAATGAACTTCAAGGGCACCTGAAAGCTCTGACTCATCCCATGCCAGGGTGTGAAATATCAAAGTCAGTGCTTAGGTGGGATAGCACTTTTTCTCCCCACACAAACCCTAGCTTCAGTGTCTCTCTGTGAGGTCACCCAGAGTCTAGTTCATAGGGCTAAAAGGCAGCTATTACAGGCACAGCCACAACCAGCAGCTGGTTTCTGCTCTCCTGTGTCACCAAGGCTCAAGGCAGGGGAAGCAGGTTGGTGGATGGGAGCCAGAAGGGTGCAGAGAGGAAGAATGTCCCAGGGGACCGAGCATAAAAGACCGATCATACAGAAGGGAAAAAGTGCGGACATATAACACAAAGATCAGAGGACTTTGAGTTTGCAATGACCAAGTTGTGTGTCTTCAGGGAATTCTTCTTCATCTGTAAAGTGAACCTAATACAGTCGTGCCTGCCTCATACATCTATTTTGAAAATTAAGTGAAGTAACATGAGTGAAACCACTAGCTCCAGTGTTCAACTCACAGTCAGCCCTAGTAAGTGTTTGCTGAATCTGAAACCATGAAAGGGAGAGGGCTGATTCATTGTCCCCTCATCTCCTGGGACTGCTGACCTATATTAACATGAATATCCTGGCAGCCACTCATCACAGGCACCACAACACCTCCGACATGAAGGCTCTGAGCCAGTCCCAGCATTCCAGAAGCTGGAGGCTGTCTTGCTCCCTCCAGCTTTGCTCTTCACAGGCATGGGCTTTGCCACATTCCTCTAAATGCATCAGTATCGCAGAAGCCACATCCTGTATGCCAGAATGGAGCAGATTCCGAGGAGCCACAGGGAGTCATGTGCCTTCAACTGGAAGAGGGTAATTTTGGTAGTTGTTTTTTTTTTTTGAGATGGAGTTTCACTTTTGTCGCCCAGGCTGGAGTGCAATGGTGCAAACTGGCTCACTGCAAACTTTGCCTTCCAGGTTCAAATGATTCTCCTGCCTCAGCCCCCCAAGTAGCTGGGATGACAGGCACCTGCCACCGCACCTGGCTAATTTTTGTCTTTTTAGTAGATATGGGGTTTTACCATGTTGGGCAGACTGGCCTTGAACGCCTGACCTCAGGTGATCCAGCAGCCTCGGCATCCCAAAGTGCTGGGATTACAGGCATAAGCCACTGGATCCAGCCAATTTTGATAATTGTGTTTCCTGGGAAGGACAACTCACTTCCATGGCTTTGCAACATGCCTAAAGAGGCTCGAATATGGAATCAGGAATCGGGCTTACGGTCCAGTCTTGATCACCACCTGTATCGCCCGGGGCAGGCCCTTTTCTTCCTTCATCCTTAGAAAGTTCATCTTTGAAGGTTATCACTAAGTAGGTGACAAACCATTCTCATTTACTGGAGACCAAAAAAGCTCCCAGGGCGTGGGACTTCCAACACTAAACCCAGGAACGTCCTGGGCAAACGGGGACAAGTTGCTTACCCTGTCTTTAAGCCTCTTTTTCTCTCATGTTTCAATCACTAGCCTACCCAATTTTACGTCTTGGAAATGTTTTCAGTTGCAAGAAACAGAATACTCAGCTAACATCAGCTTTTGACAAAAGAGCATTTATTGTTTGCGCACAAGCATTTTGGACAGAGGCAGGCAGTCTGTGTCATCTCTCTTTTAATTTTTTTCTTTTTTTTTAAAGGAGAAAGGGTTTTGCTATGTTGGTCAGGCTGGTCTCGAACTCCTGACTTCAAGTGATCCACCCGCCTCGGCCTCCCAAAGTGCTGGGATTACAGGTGTGAGCTACCGCGCCCGGCCTAGTCTGTGTCATCTCAACGGCACAATCAAGGACTCAGGCTCCATCATCGTCTTTAGCATCTTGTCTCCTGGTCCTCAGGCCTGCCCCTGCGGTCACAAGACGGCTGCTGCAACTCAGCTGTCAGACAACTATTACCGGCAGAAAGAAGGTGGGAGCTGGCACGAATGCTGCTGTTACTCATGTCAGGAAAGCAAAAGACTTTCCAGAAAACCCCTAGCAGCCATCTCCTTTGCTTTCATTGTCTAGAACTCTGTCTTAGGAGAACTTCTAGCTGCCAGAGAAGCTTTCTACCCTCTAAGTGGGAGGCAGCATGGGAGCTCTCACAGTCCTTTCATGTGTCACCCTGAGGAGCGTGTATTCCCGAGTGTTGCTTTCCTGAGAGCAAGGATGAGGAGCCAGCGAGTAGCTCTTGATAAAGAGGACAGGAAAAGCCCTGAACAAATTTAGGCCTTCCCCGTGGAGGTTAGACAGGGGTGGATATAATATGAAGAGCCCGGAAACCATGAGGCTCAGGGCCCTGGGGTTTGGAGTGCTGAACAGAGGAGTCTGAAGTTCTGCAAGGCTGCACTGGGTTTTGTTTAGCTTTGATATCAAAGCTTCAGGGTGTATCTAGGCAGACTCCCCACCTGTTCAGCTGGCTGGAGCATCAGGGGCTGTAATGCGTTTCTCTCTGCGGAGCCCCAGAAAGCCTGACAGCGATGTCCTCTTCTTTTCTCCCTCTCCCAAGGGGCTCCGGAATCTCTGGGTGCCCAGGCCTGTCCCATGTACTGATGTTGCTGAGTCCTGTAAATGACACTATTGTACCTCCTCCCAGGAGTTTCACTACTTCCTGACCTCATTAAAGTGGCCGGATAGGTTCTTACCATTCCTGAACAACTGTGCCTGTGGAATCTTGATAAAGCAGGACATTATTTTTTTCATAATAAGCATAGCTATCGTTTACTGACTTACAGCAAAACAATTCAGAGATGGCCAGCCCAGAGCCACACAGTGTCAGAGCCAAGATTCCACCCAGGTCAGTCTGATTCTACTGGCCTTACCTTTCTTTTTCTTTCTTTCCTCCTTTTATTTTATTTTTTGAAACAGGGTCGCACTTTGTGCCCGGGTGGAAAGCAGTGGTGCGATCTCTGCTCGCTGTAGTCTCAACTTCCCGGGCTCAAGCGATCCTTCCACCTCAGCCTCCCCAGCAGCTGGGACTACAGGTGCACACCATCACACCAGGCTAATTTGTTTATTTTTGGGGAGATGAGGTCTCACTATGTTGCCCAAACTGGCCTTGAACCACCGGGCCCAAGTAATCCTGACTTGACTTCTCAAAGTTCTGGGATTACAGATGTGAGCCGTTGCGCCTGGTCAACCTTATCTTTCTTGTTGCAGCAGTCTGACTTCTGAGTGGTTTTCGTAGACTTCGTGCAATATCCAGCACACAATATATGCGTGGGATTGCTAATTTCCTCCACTGGTTTCTTTCCGTTTCCTGGTTCCTGAAGAACTCAACTTTCTGTATAAAAAGACTTATATCCCCGATACCTTTGAGAACAGTGGCTGGCACCTGGTAATGCACATTTGTTACATAAAGCAGTTTCTCATTTCCCAGGCTTTCCAGATATTTGGACTCATAGAAAAAAATGGGTTTGTCTACATGTGGGTCTGTCATTCTGAGAGATGACTGACTTAGTTATCTATTTCTGTAGTCAGAGGCTAGACTAGGGGAGACGAAATGTTATGTCCAAAGCTCATATAGCCAATTCAGGAAGCCCCTCCTCCCTATTCTACCCCCTCAAGCAGGTACAGCCAGAACAAACACCTCTTTTCTAAATGAAGCTAGCGAGGGGACAGGTGAACCTGAATGTTTTCAGATTAGACTGTAACATCCATAGGTGGATCCCAGTTTCCTGTTGGGGGACTTTGCCTCACTTAGTGAAACTGTAAAGAAATCTAGCTTTCAGCTGAGCACGGTGGCTCACGCCTGTAATCCCAGCACTTTGGGAGCCCGAGGTGAAGACTATTTGACTTTGTCACTTTCACATGTTGTTTTTCTTCTTGCTGTGGGAAGGGCTCTGCAGCTGCAGAAGGTCACTGACATCTGAGGTTTGGATCACCTGAGGTCGGGAGTTCGAGACCAGCCTGACCAACATGGAGAAACCTCATCTCTACTAAAAATACAAAATTAGCTGGGCACGGTGGCACATGCCTGTAATCCCAGCTACAGGAGGCTGAGGCAAGAGAATCGCTTGAACACAGGAGGCAGAGGGTGAGGTGAGCCGAGATTGTGCCATTGCACTCCAGCCTGGGCAATAAGAGTGAAACTCCATTTCCAAAAAGAAAAAAGAAAAGAAAAAGAAATCAAGGGTTGGGTGTGATGACTTGCCTGTGATCCCAGCACTGTAGGAGGCCGTGGTGGGCGGATCACGAGGTTAGATCGAGACCATCCTGGCCAACATGGTGAAATCCAGTCTCTACTAAAATACAAAAAAAAATTATCCAAGCGTGGTGGCACTAACCTGTAGTCCCAGTTGCTCAGGAGGCTGAGGCATGGGAATCACTTGAACCCGGGCGGTGGAGGATGCTGTGAGCCAAGATCACGCCACTGCACTACAGCCTGGGCGACAGAGCAAGACTCCATCTCAAAAAAAGAAAAAAAAAAAAAGAAATCTAGCTTTTTCTTGGAATAAAACATCAGGTGGAATCATGGTTTCACTGGGAACTAGCTTGATGCTCTGGGAGTAAGTCGTTTAACCTGGTTAGGTCTCTGCTGTAAAGTGGAAAATGAAGTGTTTACCTTGCGCGATTGCTGTGAGGAGTAAAACGTTTTAGCACAAACACACACCCAGAGTGAGCATTCAGTCCGTCGCAGTTATGGTCATTACTGTCATAATTAGACTGTGGTGTGCTGAAGAATACTTGACTTGGTCACCTTCCCACGTTGTTTTTCTTCTTGCTGTGGGAGGGGTTCTGCAGCTGCAGAAGGTCACTGACGTCTGAGGCTGGTCTCGTCTTTCTCCTCTGTCTCTTCTGACACATTCTTCTGCCTGTTTCTGTCCTCCCAACCCTCCGGGAACCTTCCACTCGGCCCAGATGAGCAGCTTGCTGGAGTCACAGGGCTGGCTTGTCAGAATGCCCTGACATCCTGCTGTTGAAATGGGCGACGCTTCATTCCTCTTGGGCAGAGGCTGGCATGTCGGTCAGCTGGTAATTAACAGAGCCTGGAGATGAATTGCCGGAGAAAGGGCTCTGGCCACGGCCTCCCACACGATGCTTTTCTGGTGTGCTACAGCCAGTAAAGCCAATGGTTACATATCCAGGAATTCGGCAAGCCAGTTGTTAAGCGGCTGAGTATCCAGGAATTTTGTGAGCCAGTTGTTAAACTGTTGGCAGCTTGAAATCAACTGTGGTGGGAATCTTTATGCCATGGCAATATCGGCAGACACTACAAATCAGGATACTGTCTCACCCTGCAGCAGCGAGTTTACCAGCACATCACTGGGCAAATTGTCTCCTAAAACTCACTAGCTGAGGGAGAGACTACAGGATTCTGGGCTTGATCTGTGGTTAATATCCACATTTTAAGAAAATTAATTCTTTTAGTTACAAAAGTAATGCAAGCTTGTTATGAAACATTGAAATAATATAGTGCAAAAAAACCTGAGAAGTAAAGGTCTCTGTCCATCTATCCTTCTTGGTGGCAGAGATATCCACTCATTTTTGTTTATTTCTTTCTTGTACTCTTTTGCAGAGACGGAAAAAAAATAGCTATTTTATGTCTACTGGTTTATTGGATGGGGCTGAACTTGAAAGAAGAAACCGCTTTATTTTTCTCTTACCTCTCTGCTCCTGCTGTGCACCATGTTACATAGGCTCTCTCTCACTTGTCCCTGAGGACTGGCTTGAGCAGACACAATAGCTTTCTGGCCATTTCTAGGCATCAGAAAAACAGCACAGTCCAGTTCAATGTAAAACTTGAATCTCACATCCAGCTGAACGCTCCTCTCATTCCTAATCTTAGGCCTGAGCTGTGGCCCCGAAACCTGCAGTGGGAAAGGGGTGGGGTCACTCATTCTCCTTCTGTCTCCTCCCACTTAGGGCAGAGGAAGATACATAAAACTCTTTTGATTTAGGGGCTGCCCTCTGGAGTTCTCTCTCGGCTCAGTGGACCCATACACCCTCTAGCATGGCAGCAAGTTCTTGGGAGGTCTTTCACCTGGGTCTTCAAATTGCTGTTTCCTGCTGGCTGACCACTCAGAAGTCCTGCCCCTACAGGTACAATCTGTAACCACTTACTGGCGGTGTCCTGTCTCCCATCAGGCAGCCTTCTTGGGTAGAATCTCATCAAAACGGCTTTAGTGTGGCTACCTCCCCAACATCCACTTGGCTCTCAGGAAATTCAGGCATCTTTGCTCGCCCAAATGGTAGGAATACAGCTTACCCATCGGCCAACCCATCCCTTCCCACCTTCCATCATGAGTGGCTCCAGCCACAGTGAGTAGGCAGCCGTCACCGGCCCGGCACTCTCCCCTAGCTGTGCAGCGGTGCGCCCAGGTGAGCTGTGAGTTGCTGCAGTCGGGGAAGAAGCAGTCAGCCTCCATTCCTGCAGGCTCCTCCAGTCTCTGTCGGTGATTCTTTTGGGATTTCCCTCTGCTGTGGTTTGAGATGGGGAGAAAGTCCCTTCTTCCCCTTTCCCTCACAGCACCCTACTCACATGTGTAACCTAAACGTCCCTTTAAATGTATAGCCTCCCCTATAAGGTGGGGCTTGGGACTGGGCAAGGACTGCAGGACAGGTTTTATCTTTTCATAAGTTCAACAAGGTGTGTTTTGTACTTTTCTTTAGAATGCAGGCGGATTTACTACCTACTCTTTTCAGCTTTGGCATTCGAACTGAAATTTAAAGACAGTATCTCTATATAATTTATTAAGCAAATGAGATTACTATGTGCATATTGTTCTACCATTCGCTTTTCTTTCTAATCAAAATACTGCATCTTAGGTATATTTCTTTGTCACTGTATGTAGATCTTCCTGTGTCTCTTTTTAAAAAAATTATATCTTGTTTTTCCTGACATATCGCTTCTTTTTGTTCTCTTGTGTTCATGCTCATTTCTTCTTCTTTTTTTTTTTTTTGAGACAGAGTCTTCCTCTGTCTCCCAGGCTGGAGTGCAATGGCACGATCTTGGCTCACCGCAAGCTCAGCCTCCGGGTTCCACTGATTCTCCTGCCTCAGCCTCTCGAGTAGCTGGGATTACAGGTGTGTACCACGATGCCCGAGTAATTTTCGTATTTTTAGTAGAGATGAGGTTTCACTATTTTGACCAGGCTGGTCTTAAACTCCTGACCTCAGGTAATTCACCTGCCTTGGCCTCCCAAAGTGCTGGGATTACAGGTGTGAGCCACTGCGCCCGGCCCATTCCTTAAACTAGAGATTTTAGAACTGCCTAGAACAGCAAGTAATGCTTCTTCTTCATGATTTTGCATTTCCTTATTGTCACTGGGTGTCTTAAGAAAGATCATCTTAAGAAAGGTTGGGGAACTTGAGTGTGCCTGTGTTCCTTGGCAGCGGGGTAGGTCTTTTTACTCAAGCAGCACAAACTTTTCGAAATGGTTCAGTATTTCCATTTAATATATCACGTGCATATATGATGATCTATTGAATTAGCCCCCTGTTAATGGACATTTAACTGTTTTCAGTTCTTCCCAATTATAGGTAACATTATACTGAACATCTATCTTATATTCTTGTGCACTAACTCATTGGTTTTTAAGTAAGCAAAAGTTATAAGATGTGATCCTGGCTGGGCACACTAGCTCAGGCCTGTAGTTCCAGCACTTTGGGAGGCTGAGGCAGGTGGATCACAAGGTCAAGAGATGGAGACCACCCTGGCCAAGATGGTGAAACCCAGTCTTTACTAAAAATACAAAAATTACCTGGGCGTGGTGGTGAGCACCTATAGTCACAGCTACTCAGGAGGCTGAGGCAGGAGAATTGCTTGAATCTGGGAGGCGAAGGTTGCAGTGAACCGAGATTGTGCCACTGTACTCCAGCCTGGTGACAAAGCGAGACTCTGTCTCAAAAAAAAAAAAAAAAAAAAAAAGATGTGATTCTTTCCCCTAGGACACTTTTCTGGAAACCTCTTTTGTCATAAGAATGCAGAGAGGAAGGCTAGGATTAGGACACAGGTTCCCAGAAGGGACCTTTGAAAGATGGTGACTTTGTTAACCTTCCTTTTTACCTCTAGAGTTAGCACTTCATGGGCTCTGAATGTGTCCATGGCCTATAGATCAGAGGCCTGAACAAGACCCAGTGTGGGGCATTCAGCAGGTACTCAATAAATGTTTGTTTAACCTGAAGCATATTAGCCACCCTTGTATAATGGCAGGCAGCCCAGGAACAGTTGTGCACATAATTACAACTCATCAGATTGACTCCGTTGTAACTTGTACATCAGGCTTGCTTTCCACATCCTCCTGTTCACTGAGTTAGGCCTTCACAGCTCATGGTGCCTGACAGTCATTTGACCCCATGAAGGACTAGTTTTTTTTTTTTTTTTTTTGAGACAGAGGCTCACTGTGTCATCCAGGCTGGAGTGCAGTGGTGTGATCACGGCTCACTGCAGCCTCCACCTCCTGGGCTCAAACAATCCTCTCACCTCAGCCTCCAGAGTAGCTGAGATTACAAGCATGTGCTACCATGCCTGACTAATTTTTTTGTAGAGAAAGGGTCTTGCTATGTTGCCCAGGCTGGTCTCAACCTCCTGTACTCAAGCAATCCTCCCATTTTAGCCTCCCGAAGTACAGGGATTACAGGTGTAAGCCTCTGCACACAGCCTCATGAAGTACTCTTGGCCCAGAGTATAAATCCTTAGGGTAAAGGGAGGAGGGAGCCATACAAAATATGACCGGAATATTACTTTTTCAGGCTATACCTGTGCCAAGTCACATTTAAGGAAATGGTTGGCTAGTAGAAAAATCTAACTGAAAGTATTTCAAATCTTTAATCAGGAGATACTTGTTCTTATGGTGCATTCCACCTTAGACACTCTTAGTTTCAAGCTCTCTTCTTTGCCAGGCAGACAGTCCAGAACAAATCCTTCCCTCTCCTTCTCTAATTTTCACAAGCTCTCCTTTCCCCCATCCACTGAGCTCTTTCACATATGTCTCTCTCTTTTAGACATCTCCCTAGAATGGTGCTCTCCATTGCTGATACACACACACACACACGCACATACACACACACACACACACACACACACACTCCTCTAGACCTGTGTCTTTTTTTTTTTTTTGGCTATACTCTGTTCCCTGGGAGGTATAGGCCACCCTCCCTGCCCACACAAACTAGTGCCATTTCTCTCACAACCTTCAGCACTTTTGGCAATTACAGGGAATAAAATTTCCTATCACTTTACACATGGAGGCTAATCAGGAAAGCCTGCATTCCCCTGGCTGCCACACGTTGCATTGCAGATCTTTCTCAGTGTCTCTGGCAGACACTGTCGTTGGACTGTTTTTCCAAATCCTGCTGTAAAATAATCAGAAATACACCCAAAGCAATGATCGTGAGCATTCCAAAGTCTGGCATTGGCGCCGTTATTTCTGAATTCTTGGGACTATTCGTTACGATCTCCCTCCCAAGACAGGTAGGACCAACAGTTCTCAAGTCTCTGGTTTTGAGTCTTGTGTTGTTGTACTGAATTTCTACTTCTGGTCAGTGTCATCTCTGCCTGGGTAACTCAGCTCATACTCAGTTAAGGTGCCATCAACCCTGAAGCTAATCTTGAATATCCGTGTGGGGCAATGACTGATCTCCCGGCGCTCGAAGGTTCTGTGTTTACCTCTACCTCAACACGCAGCAAAGTTGGGGATGGGCTGGGAAGGGGATATAGATCTGTGATGATACAACCACACCACTTTCCACTGTTGATAGCCTCTTTAGGAAGACATCACTCTAGGGAGGCAAGGCTGCCTATGGCCAAGGAACAGATTGCTGGCCCTGCTCTCATGGGTCCTGAGCCTGAACTGCGTACTTAGGAGAGCAGTACTTTTCACTCCCCATCCCACTCTGGCCCCCAGATGTGTGTATATATATATATATAAATAATATATATGTATTTTTAATTTTTATTTATTTTTTTATTTTTTGAGACACAGTTTCACTCTGTCACCCAGACTGGAGTGCAGTGGTGTAAACTCGGCTCACTATATCCTCCACCTTCCAGGTTCAAGCGATTCTCCTGCCTCAGCCTCCCGAGTAGCTGGGACTACAGGCATGTGCCACTACGCATGGCTAATTTCTGTGTTTTCAGTAGAGATGGGGTTTCGCCATGTTGGCCAAGCTGGTCTCAAGCTCCTGACCTCGGGTGATCTGCCTGCCTTGGCCTCCCAAAGTGCTGATTACAAGCATGAGTCACTGCACCTGGCCCCATAATAATATTTTTAAAAATAAATTTTTTTCCCTAATAGAAAAATAATAAATGCGAATTACAGAAATACCGAAAAGTAGGGGAAACAGAGCACTCTTGTCTCAGCAGCTGACAATAAGCAAAATTAATATTTCAGTGTATTTCCTACCAGTCTATTTACTGTACACATTTTAATTTAATTTAACTGTGCTCATGTGGTAAACATAAAATTGTACATGTTGATATATATGAATACACTAACGAGTCAGGCATGTTAGAGGAAACACCTACAAATACAGAACAAAGTACAAAGAAGGAAACGGTAGCATTTTAGAGTTCCACACCAAGAAACAACCTATTTACATTTCAGTATATTTTCATAAAACCTCAAAAATGACCTGTTCGCATAACCTCACACTATACGTCTTGAATTTTAATCATAGTTAACAAAAGAACACTAATAAAATTTAGTTGGCAGATTTTACGCAAAGGTTTTAGTGCCATGCATTTTCCACCTGGTGGTTTATTCGTCTTGTTTAATTAAAAAATGATTCAGGCTATACTGATTGGCTTTGAAGATGTGGAAAGTCATTAATAATATTCTTCAGCAATGAAAATAGTCATTATGCTCTTTTGTGCACTTCTGCTTTGAGAAATGGAAGAAAGGGGGGAAATAACGATTTTTAGTTTAAGAACTATCTTAGCTCATCATCCCAACCATACACATTGTTTGGCCATACTAATCAAAGTTGGAACAGGCCCAGTCAGTGTTTTATGTCGTCTTTTATCAAATTGGTGAGAGATTATCTGTAAACTGCTTCCCGGAAGCACAATCAAAATAGAATCTGCAGGAAAGCCGAAAACAGTCTTGGGAACTATACAGGGCCAGACGTTGACCTCAGGCTGGCAAAGCTACTTGATAACACATTCTTCCATGTTTCTCTTGGCTCTGAGTCTAACCGAAGCAAGGGAAGATCTATCAGTCTTTCATTCCATGACATCTCCATTCTCCACTTTTCAGCTTTACTTTCACTCTTTAAGGACTGGAGAGTATGTTCAAGTGATTTGTTTCAAGATTAGCCCATGCGTGACAAGTGCGTGTTCTAAAGCCTTTCACTTCGGATGTGTGCTTTTTTCTTTCTATCCCACATAAAGGGAGCAATTTGGCTGGGCACACATTCTTGGGGAGTAACTCTTTCCCCACAGTACTCTAGATCTTTTCCATTGAAAACTAAGTGCAGAGAAATCTGATGAGCCTTCAATTGAGTTCTTTTAGGGAAAAGATCGATGATTTGGGTGGTGGGCGGGCATCACCGTCGCTTCTCAAAGGCAGCTCCCACACAGTCGAGGTGGATGTCCAGGTCTCTGTTTGGTGTAGGTTCAGCATTTTTTAACTGGGCAAGGGGAATGTGACGTGGAGGTAGGAAAATGACCTTTTCGATTAACTTTCAGATAAGCCACCTGCTCTGTTTTTCCAGCATACCCAAGGTATCCTCTTCTGTTTATTTTTCCAGTTCAGTTCTAATGGCCTTAAAGTTCATGCAAATTCCTTTTGCCTCTGACAATAGTTGTTTTTTAAAAGTCCTCATTTTTAGTGTCACTATTAGGTTTGCCTTTTCCTGGAACTTTATAGGTCTTTCATGAAGCTTTAAGAGAGTAGGCTAGGCCGGGCACGGTGGCTCACGTCTGTAATCCCAGCACTTTGGGAGGCCGAGGTGGGCGGATCACCTAAGGTCAGGAGTTCAAGACCAGCCTGGCCAACATGGAGAAACCCCATCTCTATTTTAAAAAAAAAAGAGAGAGAGAGAGAGTAGGCTAGGAGTGGTTAGCCAGATATTATTTTCATTCATAAGTTTAGCTATGTCATTCAGCAGGTTTAATCAACCTGCCACAAAGTTATCATTTGGTTTCGCAGGGAAGGCTGCTCAGAGCTACAAAGAGAAATGAGTTTTGAGCCATGTAAGCGTGGGGACAAGCACATATGGTGGTTGCTAGATTCAGGGTTGCTAGACTCTGTTCTATTTCACTTTTTTTTTAAAATTGTATTCCATCTCACTGGATGGCCTATTGGGAAGAAACATGAACATCGCCTCCGCTGACAGGGTGATTTCTCTCTGTCATTATCCTTAAGTAGAAGATGGTTCTACGTGACTCATAGGTTCAGCACACAATCCATGTCAGTAATGGTGTGAGTGCAGCAGCATTAAAGCCACAATGGAAAGAGGGCTTGTGTCAGTTCAGGTCCTCTGGGAAGCAGATACTAAAGATGAAATTGTAAGGTCAAGTGATTTTGAAAGATGGGGGAGAGAGGGAACAAAAGGAGGCAGGGAAAGTCTTCAGATAGTGAATCAGCTGATGCCTGTAAAATGAGAGGGGAAGGAAGGAACTCTGACCTGGTGCAGCTCGGAGAGTCTTTCCAGCCCACTGGGAGGCTGTAGGGCAGGTTGCCAGTAGAGGAGTCTATGTTAGGAGAATGCCATGTGGAGCAGAAAGTACCCCTGCTGTCACGCTGTGCTCAGTGGCTGACGCTGCCTGGGGAGACTTTAGCTTTGGTTCAAATGTTGCAGCAGATCCTGGTGCGGCTGGAGGCTGATGGCTAAGTGTACTCCCGGAGCAGGGTCTTCCTTGAAAGGAGAGCTGAGCAGTGCTCCTTCATGGCTGCCACAAGCCCCCTTCCACAGGCTCCAGGAGGGACCAGGAATGTCACTCATCCTAAGCAGGTGATGCACAAGCTTAGCTCCTGTGGCTGGATGAAAAGTGAGCAGGTCCATTCACAGGAGACGTCGGCAACTGCTCTTTGGCAAAGCTGAGTGGGCAACCCTGAGCAGATCATCTCTCGGGCTGTGACCTTCAGCTTCAGGTGGTTTTAAATGTGTGCTTGAATGGGCCCCCAGAACAGCATGGAGCCCAGCCAAAGGGTTAACTCATTTATTTTAATTTTTTTTAAATTTTTTTTAAGTAGAGATGGGGTTTCACCTTATTGGCCAGGCTGGCCTGGAACTCCTGACCTTGTGATCTGCCCGCCTCGGCCTCCCAAAGTGCTGGGATTACAGGCATGAGCCACCAAGCCCAGCAGGGTTAACTTATTTTTGAGCAAACACTTCATCTCTCCATCAACAATGATTGAATAGCTACAAGGAGGCAGATCTTGTACTAGTTACAGGCGATGTAGGAGAGAATAAGAGGAAGCTTCTGTCCTCGATTTGCCTATAGTCTAGTGATGGAGAAATCATATCAAAAACCTGAGAATGGTGATAAGAACAATTAGCATTTGTGATCAGTATTAGAGATCAGATAGGAAAGCGAAGTTAACAGAGGAGAGACAGCTCCTCATACAAACTTCATCTGTTCTCTTTTGGAAATGGGGTATGAAAAGCATGAGTTTTGGGTCTTGTAAGGTCTCAGAGAAGAGTGGTCCAGGATCTAGCCTCGGGTCTGTCCCATTGACTTCCATTAGAGTGGAAGTTAGGCAGGTGGTATCGTGATGGGCAGAGGGAGCAGAGCGAACAGGCGTCTGGGTCTCTCTCTACTCCACCCTGGTTGGGGATGGAGAAGAATGGGGTGAAATCAGTAGAGAGATTTAGAGAACACATCAGGTTTCCTTCCACTTACCTTTTTTTCGGCTTCTGCATCATGGAGCCATTCCCTTTTCCTTCCCTCCGTCCTCTAACACGGATGATTGGGGCTGGACCAGTCTAGGTGTGGAAACATGGTCTGCTGTCTACAGATCATGGATAGGCATGCTGTATCTGAACTAGGGCTGTTGGGGAGACGCTTGTCCATATTTTTCTTTTTCCTTTTTTTGAGACAGAGTTTTGCTCTTGTTGCCCAGGCTGGAGCGCAATGGTGCCATCTTGGTTCACTGCAACCTCCGCCTCCTGGGTTCAAGTGATTCTCATGCCTCAGCTTCCCAAGTAGCTGAGATGACACCGGAATTTACAGGCATGCACCACCACGCCAGGTGATTTTTTTTGTATTTAGTAGAGACGGGGTTTCACCACGTTGGTCAAGCTGGTCTTGAACTCCTGACCACAGGTAATCCACCCGCCTCAGTCTCCCAAAGTGCTGGGATTACAGATGTGAGCCACTGTGCCTGGCCGGCCACTATATTTTTCAATCCTTCTCTCCTTTTGCCATTAATTCCTTTTTATAACATTAAAAAATTATTAAACAGAAATCAACTCTGATGAATGACATCAGTATCACTTGTCTTTATGCTTGTCCTGCAAACCTCAGCAGGGCCAGACGCCTTCAGTCCTCACCCACTTGGTGCCTTTCTCACATCTTTCTCCCTCCTTGGGTCCAGTTCTGGAAGTTTAGCTCCCAAGGAACCACTATCATGACTGCACCCTGGCTGCAGCTCCATTGGGGTGGGTGAGAACTGGGAACCATCTCAGGCTGAGTGGACGCCTTCAGAACAAGAAAAACAAAAGATGTTCACTGATACAGTAAATGGGACTGGAATAGAAGCTGGGAAGAAAAGGGGTTTGGAAGGAGGATCTCAGAAACTCAGTAGTCGGGAAAACAAAGGCCCTGCATGGATGATGAGGTAACAAAATGTCTATGGGACCTTTCAACATGGATCTTAGCGTGGGGAGGAACAGGAAGAGGGAGAGGGGGAATCTCAGCTGAAGAGTAGATGGGCAACTGGACATGGGGCTAAAGGGTGCTCATCACTCAGTGATCACAAATCTCCATCTGCTTTGAGCTTAAAAATCTGGATGCAGCAACTGGAGGTGAAGCCCTCCTAGCCAGAGGACTCAGGCTGGGACTGGTTGAATTCTTCTCCCAGCTCACACTGCAACACTGATGGTCTCTCTCCATTTACACCAGGGACCGAGACAGCAGGAATGTGTCTGTGTCAGCAGAGGGCACTCCTTACTAACAGGCTGGGCTTGCTCTGAAAGGCTGGGCTAGGGAAGGAAGGCTTAGCCTCAATCAGAAGAACCAACTTACCCCTTCCTCTCAGTCAGCGGGGTCTAGGCTATCTTACTCAGAGCTGGGGCGACAGCCACCTGTGCGGTGCTACTGGCTGGACTGCCTGATGCTGGAAGAGCAGCAGACGTGGGTTCTTGCCTGTTGGCCTGCCATTTATCCTCTGAATATTTATTGAGTGCTGAGTGCGTTAGCACTCTTCTAGGGCTGGGGACACAGAAGAGACGAATGAGGAGGCAGTATTCTGTGGTGATTAAGAGAGTGTGACCTGGAGTATTCTGCCTGGGCTAGAGTCCCAGGTCTGCTGCTTCCTGTGTGAACCTGAGCAATTGACTTCAGTTCCCTGATCTGCACTGTCTTCATCTATTAGATGGAAAAGATGATAAAAACAGTCTCAGGATTATTCTGAGGGTTAAATAAATGAATACAAATAAAGTGCCTTGAACGCGTCCCGGCATATGTCAAGTTTTCGTTAATGCCGGCTACTATTCTTTTCCCATGAAGTGCATATGAGGGTCAGTCAACAAATATCTACGGGGCATTCTGCTGTATTCCGAGACCTCTGTCAGGTGCCGGGAATGGTGTGGTGGAGGCAGATGTGACGGTGCCTGTGTGGAGCTTACAGTCCAGACGATTGGTTAGAAACTATCCTAAATGCTGGAAAGCAGAATGTGATGTTACAAGAGCGGGTGCTGGCTCTGCTCCCACAGAACAGTGTGAACTTCGGACAGTCAACTCATCCCTCTGGCCTTCAGCCTTTTCATCTAGAGAGGGAAGGGTCCTTGATGGTAGCATTGCAGCCTGGTAGCCATGGTGATAATAGTACCCTCAGATCCACCTGGCAATTCAAAGGGTCCATCTTGGGGAGGTTCCACTAACTCAGAAGTCCCCAATACATCTTTCTTGTCCCCTCCTCACATGTATCAGTAGGACTTAAGGTCCATCATGATGCTTTTGGGGTTAGTGTTGTCTTTCTACCCACAAAGTAACCTTGACCAAGTTAGCCTCTAAGCTTCCTTCCAGCTTCAGTATACAGAGCCCATGAACACTTCTTCCATTTGGACCCGCTAGCAGGTCTAGAATCCCCCTTGCTCCTTCTCTGTCAAAACACAATTGTTCCTTGCATGGTGACTTCAGTGGAGCAGCTATGAGTTGTTAGATCTCATGGTCATATGGGCCCTCCACAGTGACACGTGCTGGGAGAGGACAGTTTCACAACAGAAGACCCTTGGGTCCTGGCTGTCAGAGCCCAGTTATGGGTGAGACTGGCAATCTGCTTCCGAATAACAAGTGAACAATCAGTTGCACACAGAAAGCGTTGAATGGGCAATGACAGCCTGGTTGCTGTTTTCAGAATTTCTGGTTGATTTGATCCTTGTCTGACTTGAAAAAACCATAC
The DNA here is from genome assembly GCA_004027715.1 of Plecturocebus donacophilus. NCBI lineage: Eukaryota > Metazoa > Chordata > Mammalia > Primates > Pitheciidae > Plecturocebus > Plecturocebus donacophilus. Next base: position 2,410 of record PVKP010015858.1, on the reverse strand, counting down.
TGCTCTCTGAATCATCCTCCTGAAGCAGAACAAAGCTCTGCAGTGACATCTGTGAAAAAAAACAGTGAGGTAGGAACATGGTGTTGTTGGGTGCCAGCGTTGCAGAAAAGACACCTGGTGTCTCCTCTTCACTCATGATGGATGTACATGAACTTGTTGGAGAGGAAAGTTCTTCCAAAGATTTATCATATACCTGATAGGTCAATTGTGTTGATTAAATACAGGATGTAAAAATAAACTCTCTGGGACTTCTGACTCTTCTTGGTTATGGAAAGGACACTGTGGTGCCCACTGTTTGCTGCCCTGTCCTAAAATTGCGCCGATGTTTGAATCCGATGCCTGACTGCCCAGCAAGTCAGGGAATTTTCCAAGCTTGTGTTGTGCTAGTGCCTTGCTCCCACAGATGAAACATGGGTTAACACGGGTTGGTGGATGAAGATTGTGAATGGGGCTTGTGGACGTTGCAGTGATGGTCTAGGCATGGGAAAAGTTTGGAGTGTGGGAAGTCTCTCTTCCAGGTTCCCAACCTCCCCATCAGCTTGTTTACTCTTCAGATACGCTTTCATACACCCACCAGCAGGATCGTCAGAAAATGAGATTAAGCGACCTCAGTGGCTTCCTGGCACTAACAAAATAACTCCTTCCTGAAGCATTCAATGCTCTTTACAGTCAAGGTCCAATGTTCCAGTGTCTCTTTCAAGCCATTCTGTTGTTTTTCTCTAAACACACAGTGATGTCTCATATGCCCGTGGCTTTTCTCCTGCTGATCCAAAGTGATAATATCCTATTGCTATCTGACACAGACTGAACTTTTACTTAAGCTGCCCAATTTAAAATGTACCTTTGGGGGAGGCTAGAGAGAGCGGTGGTTATCGGGAGGAGTGGGGAAAGGCCTGAGTATGAATCCCAGCCCCATCATCTTGGGTTGAGAGACTTCGAACAGGTTTCCTGCTTCTGACTTTATAAAAGAGAGAACATTATCATCCTTCGAGGGTAGTTCTGAGGATTAAATATTCATATGCTAATGCTTGTAAAGTTGCTCAGCTCACTGTGGGCATGTAGCAAATCCTATGAGAGCTATTCTTAGTAATATTGTAGAATCTTGTCTTGGTCAGTTCAGGCTGCTATAACAGACTCCCAGAGAGTGGGTGGCCTATAAACCACAAACACTGATATCTCAGTTTCCGACACTGAGAAGTCCAAGAGCAAGGTGCTAGCAGATTCTGTGTCTGGTGAGGGTCTGCTTTCTGGTTCATAGACAACCATTTTCTTGCTGTGTCCTTACCCAGTGGACAGAAGGAGGGAACTCTCTGGGATGTCTTTTATAAAGTTACTAACCCCATTCTTGAGGGCCCCACCCTCACGACCTAAACACCTTCCAAACGCCCCATTCCCTGACGCTATCACTTTGGGGGATAGAATTTCAACACACAAATTCAGGGGAAACACAAACATTCAATCTATAGCAAACTTCAATAAAACTTACCATCTATAATGATAGACTGTGCTTCTATTTAAAATGTACCTTTTGGGAAGGCTGGAGTAAATGTATTTTTCGAAGAGGACTCTACATATGTGTCTCATTCCAATTTTAGTATACGTGCTGCTGAAGCGAGCACACATATGTGTCTCCTACCAGATTTCTGCAATTTCCTCAGAGCAAAGGACTCATCTGACTACTGTTTCTCCCACTTTGTGCCAAGCATATTATATAATAGAGGTTTAATAACAACTGCTGCAAGGGATTTAGGGTTGACAAGTCAGTTCAGAACATTCCAGTGGAAGTTTAGCACTGTCCCACCAGCACTGAAAATACTGCTTTCCCTTTCGGTGTCTATTCAGCTGCAGTTTGCTTGCAGAATTATGAGGAGAGAAGATCTGTTTAGGAAAGGCTTTCTCTTTTTACACAGGAAGAGGGCAGGTCTATTTAGGGGAGCTCTGAGATGTCAGAGACCACAGTCAAACTCGACTCTCTGATCTCCTAAGAGAGATCTTCAGCCTCCCTGCTGGTGAGGACACTTTCCTAGGAGTGACAATGGTAAAGGGAAGTGGGGAGACATGTGACAAAGGGAAATTGTGAGAGCCTACAGTAAGGAGGTAATGATAGATGCTGTTCTCACTGAATGGCAGTAAAGAAGGGGAATTGAGAGAATGTTGAAATCTATGACAGAAATAGGACATGAAGAAGGGAACTAGGTCTGTGGAGGAAGAGGTTTTTGATTTTAGATGAAATTGAGTTGAAGTAACCATGGAACAGAAATCTCTAGTAGCTGAAAAGTTTTTAAACCTGAAGCTCAGGATGGAGATCTAATGTACAGCATGCTTGGTGACTAGTTAACAATTGTATTGAATACTTGAAATTTGATAAAAGGGTAGCCTTAAGTGTTCTTTTTTTTTTTTTTTTTTTTTT
>PVKP010015857.1:0-49449 GCA_004027715.1 Plecturocebus donacophilus | reverse complement strand
GTAAATTGAAAAATAGAAATGTATTGGGTATTTATATTTGAATACCTAATTTAAACTTACTACACTGTGGAGTAAGATACACCCTGAAACAAAGGATCAGCCAAATGTGAAAATAACCACTTTGGAAGTAGATTTTAAAACACATGGTGGTCCTCAATGTAGGATGGCTCAACCTACGATTTGTTAACTTTATGATAGTGCAAAAGCCATAAGTATGCAGTGGAAAGAAACGTACTTCCGATTTTGAATGTTGATCCTTTCCTGGGCTAGCGGTAAGTGTGGGAGGAACCTCTTTCATGATGCTGGGCAGCTTTCCATCGGCAGCCTGTCCCAGTCAGCCACGTGGTCTTGAGGGCGAATAAGCCATACTTTTCTCTAGAGTGCTCTCCTGTATTCAATAAATTGCATGAGATAGTCAGCACTTTATTATAATGTCAGCTTTGTGTTAGACGACTTGGTCTAACTGTAGGCTAATGTAAGTGTTTGGAGTGTGTTTAACATAGGCTGGGCTGCGCCATCATGTGCAGTAGGTTAGGTGCATTCAAGTGCATTTTCAACTTACAGTATTTTCAACTTACCATGAGTGGGAGGCAGCCTGGTCATAAGTTGAAGGGCATCTATATTCTCTTCTTCCTCACCCCTAGCTTTCTCCCTGTTCCCCAAGCGCACAGGCCATAACCCTCACTTCATACTCGACATGCAACCTTCCTTTTCTTCCTTCCCCCTCCTTTCTAGTGACACCTAATTCTGTTACCCTAAGTCAAAAGGACCCCTTATTTCTAGTATTCCTTCTGGTACTCAGAATGGAGGTGGCAACCACTCCCATGCTTGCCACCTCCATTCTGATCTCTGCATTGCAGCTACAGCAACTTTTCTTGATGTACACCAGTGCTTTATCCCTTATTGGGACATGCTATTTATTTTCAGCCTTTAAGCAATAAGAATATAAATATCGAACAAAGAAACCTCCAAATGTTTCATTAGTACCCAGCCAACAAACTCAGTTGAGTTTGTCCATAGCTTCCTGAATGGAACACATGCTGAGGGTGAAAAAACAGAATGTCTTTAATCATTGTATTGTAATTTATGTGCCAAAGCCTGGCTGTTGGGGATGAGAGGAGAGAATTACGTGGAAGTGGGTTGGCTATTAATTATCTGGTTATAAGGTATGGAAGCTTTCCTCTTTGACATATCTTTGATATGCATTGTTTCATTACTCAGATGTTAATTTTGTTTGGGGGATTACATAAGCATGTGGTCCATTTTACAGCAATAATTTGTTTTTTTCAGATTATTTTTGTATTTTAGAAAAATGATTTATTTGATTTGTGACATTTCCATTAAGCTTAAGGTGTTATAATTTCAAGAGGGATGCTAAAGATACATTTGGTTGCTTCCTTTAAAATTTATCTTCAGGATTTACTCAGTCTGTGGTTGGCCTCATCCATCCTAGTGGCTTCAGATAATACCTGTTCATGGATGACTCACCCTAGATCTCACCTCTGAACTCCAGGCATCTATATCCGGTGTGAATCTTTTCTCTTCTGGAAGTCTCCAGTTCTGGCCTGCCTGGTTGTAACAGCTTTTGATGGTTCTTCCTGCTCCCATGCTTGCTACCTCCATACTGTTTGTTCACTGTATTGCAGCTACAGCAACTTTTCTTGATGTATGCCAGTACTTTATGCCTTATTGGGACATGCCATTTATTCTCAGCATCTAAGCAGTAAGAATATAAATATCAAACAAAGAAAGCTCCAAATGTTTCATTAGTACCCAGCCAAGAATGTCTCTATCTCAACCCCCTTCACTTCTGTTCACCTAGCTTTTTTCCTCTTTAGGAGCTGGATGGCGCTGCATAGCCCTGGCTCTGTGCTCACACCTGCATTTGCCATATTATGTTCCTTTTATGTTAGAGGCACCTGCTATTGGTTCTGCCCCTAGTTGTGCCTGATTTTCTCTCAGGTCTGCTTTCTTTAGATGAATGAATGATTATATGAGTACTTTTAATGCTGTGCCCCTCAAATCCTTTTTGAAAATAGAGTATTTTGAATGCTCAACTCAATTTAGTGGATAAGAACAAAAATACATATGCTGGTTATAAAACAGAAATAGATATAAGTCAACCTGAGAGACTGAAACTATTTTGTCTTATAGTCTTCCTTTTCTGTTAATATATGGGAAAAGAAAAGTAGATTTCCTGCTTTTTCAATTTGCAAATGATTTTTCAATTTGAAGTACATTAACATAAAAAGAACGTTCATTCTGTAGCTTTAGAATTTGACTTATTATTAAGAAAAAAATAGGAAATTAATCACCTTAATAATTTCTAGTCAACAGGGTTTGAATGACTTATAAATTAGTGATTTTTAAAATCTATAAAAGCTCATAAAAAACACATTTCTTGAGATCCACACTTATCATATTTAGGTTTATTGTAGTTTAACTTACAATGCCCTGGTGATATCTTGGTTTGAGTTTTACGCTAGTACTAAGTATTGACCAAAGGGGGAAGAAAATGAGCTAGCAATTGAGTCTAGTCTAGTGAGTGAGCTCCTTCTAAAACTTTAAGTATAGATTATACCAATACGTTTTCTCAAATACTGTAAGGATCAGTATCCTAGTGATCTTGTCTGGGCTTTGACAAAATAAAACTACTTAGATCACATAGTAGGTATGTGATAAATATATCAACAATATTTGAAAAGTTTTTAAAATTGGAGCAAAACAAAACATTCAAACCAGAATCTCATGTGTTGGATGATTAGGGATGTGGAGGGCTGGTTGTCAACCCATTGTTCTGAATCTGTGAGTTGGCATCCCTGTGTCAACCATCCCCAGTTCACCAGGATCTGTCAGGGAGATCTGGGTTCTAGCTTCACATTCTCTAACTTGCTTTTGAAAAATCAGCCTTTCCATTTTTCTGCCGGTTCCTGCATGCATTCCAAGAGCAATGGGGAATACATGAGCTCAACCAGCAGTGACCTGAGGAAAAATTACTAGCAGTTACTTTGACACTTGGAAGTGGCAGCCTAAGAATCAGAATTTGGAATTTGCTGCTCAAACATTCCCTTGGGCTGCTCCTTCCTAAAGTTACCACCAAAATAGATAGCTATCCACTTATAAGGATAGTATTGTAGCCTTTTCCATGCATTGAGAATGTCTCAGCCCAAAACCTCCTTAAGCTGATAAGCAACTTCAGCAAAGTCTCAGGATACAAAATCAATTTGCAGAAATCACAAGCATTCCTATACACCAATAACAGACAAACAGCCAAATCAAAAGTGAACTCCCATTCACAATTGCTACAAAGAGAATAAAATACCTAAGAATACAACTAACAAAGGATGTAAAGGACCTCTTCAAGGAGAACTACAAACCACTGCTCAAGGAAATAAGAAAAGATGCAGACAGATGCCATGCTCATGGTTGGGAAGAATCAACATCGTGAAAATGGCCATACTGCCAAAAGTAATTTATAGATTCAATGCTATCCCCATCAAGCTACAATGACCTTCTTCACAGAACTGGAAAAAACCACTTCACACTTCATATGGAACCAAAAGAAAGCTGGCATAGCCAAAACAATCCTAAGCAGAAAGAACAAAGCTGGAGGCATCATGCTGCTGACTTTAAACTACACTACAAGGCCACAGTAATCAAAACAGCATGGTACTGGTACCAAAACAGAGACATAGACCAATGAAACAGAGCAGAGGCCTCAGAAGCAGCACTACACATCTACAATCATCTGATCTTTGACAAACCTGAGAAAAACAAGCAATGGGGAAAGGAGTCCCTGTTTAATAAATGGTGTTGGGAAAACTGGCTAGCCATGTGCAGAAAGCAGAAACTGGACCGCTTCCTGACACCTTAAATTAAAATTAACTCCAGATAGATTAAAAATGTAAACATAAGACCTAACACCATAAAAACCCTAGAAGAAAACCTAGGCAAAACATTCAGGACATAGGCATAGGCAAGGACTTCATGGCTAAAACACCAAAAGCAATGGCAACAAAAGCCAAAATAGACAAATGGGATCTAATTAAACTCCAGAGCTTCTGTACAGCAAAAGAAACAATCATTAGAGTGAACCAGCAACCAACAGAATGGGAAAAACTTTTTGCAATCTACCCATCTGACAAAGGGCTAGTATCCAGAATCTACAAAGAACTAAAACAGATGTATAAGAAAAAAACAAACCCATTAAAAAGTCGGCGAAGGATATGAACAGACACTTTACAAAAAAAGACATCTATGAGGCCAACAAACGTATGAAAAAATGCTCATCATCACTGGTCATTAGAGAAATGCAAATGAAAACCACATTGAGATACCGTCTCACACCAGTTAGAATGGCGATCATTAAAAAATCTGGAGACAACAGATGCTGGAGAGGATGTGGAGAAATGGGAACACTTTTACACTGTTGATGGGAGTGCAAATTAGTGCAACCATTGTGGAAGACAGTGTGGCACTTCCTCAAGGACCTAGAAATAGAAATACCATTTGACCCAGCAATCCCATTACTGGGTATATACCCAAAGAATTATAAATTGTTCTATTATAAAGACACATGCACATGTATGTTCACTGTGGCATTGTTTACAATAGCAAAGACCTGGAACCGAACCAGATGTCCATCAACAATAGACTGGATGAAGAAAATGTGGCACATATACACCATGGAATACTACGTAGCCATAAAAAATGATGAGTTCATGTCCTTCATAGGGACATGATTGAATCTGGAAATCATCATTCTCAGCAAACTGACACAAGAACAGAAAACCAGACACTGCATGTTATCACTCATAGGCGGGTGTTGAATAATTAGAACACGTGGACACAGGGAGAGGAGCATCACACACTGTAGTCAGTTTGTGGGGGGCTAGGGGAGGGACAGCAGGGGGTGGGGAGGGTTGGGAGGGATAACGAGGAGAGAAATACCAGATACAGATGATGGGGGGATGAAGGCAGCAAACCACCTTGCCATGTATGTACCTATGCAACAATCCTGCATGATCTGCACATGTACCCCAGAACCTAAAGTACAATAAAAAAATAAAAAGAAAGAAAACCATAAACCCAGTAATTCAATGTCATTCTTTGCACTAGAATAAAATCTCTCAGCTCCTTACTGTGGCCTGACCCTGTGTGATGTGATGCCCACCTGCTTCCCTGGTCTTATTTAATCCTTCCTTTACTAGAGATACACTGGTGTGTTTTCACCTTGGGGCCATTGAATTCTCATGTTTCTCGAAGAGTTTTTTGGTGGTTGGTTATTTGTCATCATTCAGGTCACAAATGTCACCTCCCCGAAGATTCCTCTCTGAACCACCTATTTAAAGTGGTTCCCTCCAGTTCCAGCTACTTGGGAGGCTGAGGTAAGAAGGTTGCTTGAGCCTGGGAAGTCAAGGCTACAGTGAGCTGTGATGGCATCACTACATTCCAACCTGAGCAACAGAGTGCAACTCTGCGTCAAAAAAAAAAAAAAGTGGTAAATCCAAGAAGAGCTAGGAAAACAAATTAATTCACCTTGTTAAGAATTGCGTGCGAAGAACAGAATTCAGAAGTAAAGCACACATTAGTGAGGGGACATTGTCCTCATCCATTTTCCCCAGTTCCTGAGTCTTTTTGGTGGGTTGTTTTACATAACGATGTCCAGAAGCTGTCTTGTCAAGAGCTATATCAATCCAGTCTTACAAGACTAGAAGGGAAGGAGAGAAGTTAGATGGACTTTGATCCTTGATGACTGGTTATGAAAGCATCAGAAGGGAGCGATCTGAAAGATGGAGAGAGCAACTGAGGATTCTTTCTTGCGAGTTCTTGAGGAGGGCCTCTTAACGCACCTGTCGTCACCGGCTCTAGCGAAGGGGACCAGGAAGAGTGGTCTCTTGGTTCTCTGAGGTTATTCTGTGACTTGGGTTCACTTTTATACTTACAGCCAAATATCATCTTTAGCACATCACTAGACAAGACTTGAGATAGTGGTGTTTTAAGCAGGGGATGATTGCTTTCTCTTTAAGTTCCTAACTAAAGGAGTTTCTTTCGTCATAAATATACATGATATAAAATTTACCATTTTAATCACATTTAAGTGTATAGTTCAGATGCATTACATACATTCACATTGTTGTGTAACCATTACCACTATTTATCTCCAGGACTTTTTCAACATTCCAAACTGAAACTCTTCCATTACACAGTAATTCCCTGTTCCCCCCTCCTTCTGGCCCCTGGTAACCACGATTCTGTTTTCTGTCTCTATGAAGTTGACTATTCCAGGTACCTCATGTAAATAGAATCATGCTATATTTGTGTTTTTGTGTCTGACTTATTTCATACAGCATAATGTCTTCAGAGTTTATCTAGGTTGTAGCATGAATCAGAATTTCATTTCTTTTTTGTTGTTGTTTAATTTTATTGACATAATTATGGGCTACATGGTGATGTTTTGATACATACAATATATAGTGATTAAATCAGGGTGATTCGCATTTCTGTCATCTCAAATATTTATCATTTCTTTGTATTGGGAGCGTTTGATATCCTCCTCCTAGCTTTTTGAAGCTATATAATATATTATTGTTAGCTATAGTCATCCTACAGTAATATGGACACTAGAACTTATTGTTCCTATCTAGCTGTAATTTTGTATTGTTTAACAAATCTCTGACTATTCTCTCATTCCTTCTTAAAGCTGAATAAATTCCACTGTATGTGTATACCACATTTTGTTTATCCATTCATTCATCCATCAATAGACACAGGTTGTCTCCACCTTTAGCCATTGCATATACAGCTGCTATGAACATGGGTATACAAATTTCTCTTCGTGTCCCTGCTTTCAGTTCTCTTGGGTATATGCTTGGAAATGGAATTACCAGATCATATGGTAATTCTGTGTTTAATCTTTTTGAGAAAACTATTCAAGGGATTTTAAACCTACAAGCCTATTAGACAAAAGGTTCATGTATTTATTGCTTCATATGTGTCATAGAGTATATTAGATATCGGATAAATGAAAATAAATGGGACAAGGCTCCTCTCAAGAAGCACAGAAGATGAGGGACATAGTAAATAGATGCATAAGTAATTAGATATTATACGCTGTGTTCAATTTTCTAGTAAGATGTGTATAGAGTACTATGGGAGTGCATCATAATAGTGATTTCTAGTGTTTCTGAAGATAAAATCTCATTGGATGTTATCTGAGATAGATTAATTCTACTGAATTCTGGTTAATGGTGGATCACGCAGTGTAGAAGTTCTGGTATACATTTGTTTTTGTTGCACGTTTGGTTTTTTAATAGCTAACTCAATTGTACGTCTCTCTTTCATTTTATCTTCCTCTAGTGGTTTTTAATTGCCAACAGATCTTACAAAGTCAGTGCAGCAAGCTCTTTTTTCTTCAGTGGTGTATTTGTTGGAGTTATCTCTTTCGGTCAACTTTCAGATCGCTTCGGAAGGAAAAAAGTCTATCTCACAGGTAATCTGTTAGAGTATTCATAAACCGGATGAGAAGGCTTATTTCTCTAAGATTCTTAGGGAAATAATATGGGGACTATTTCTTTAAGGTTCTCCGGGAATTGGCATATGGACACAGAACTGATCTTTATTACCCTGGCAAGAGGCCAGACTGCAGCTCGAGTTGCTTCTGGCTAGGCACTTTCAAGTTACTAGCCCACCTAGTTAAAGCCGGATATTTGTGTTCTAAGCTTTTCATAGGTGATGGTGCTTTCTGCAACCCCCAAATTTTAGTTTATGCCATATTGCTAAGGAGAGAAGTAAAAGACTGTGACAGTCTACTAGGTTCATTTCCTTATATCTCTCTGTGTTAATTTATTTCAAATGTGCTCGACAGGACTTGGCATAGTGCTCTTGACAAGCTGAGTATGAGCAAGGATTTTTCATTTTCCAGCATTACTCTGAATAATTGAGAACTGTCTGTGATGGACAGAAATCGTGCAGTAAATTAACCTTATGTTTAAAAAAAAAATTTCCAAGAGAAACTTAAAAAAAAACACACATAGCTCAGAAAACTTAAGTTTACAAATGTTTATTTTATAAAGTAATGAATATAATTTATTACTTTCATCAAATGCTATTTTGCCTCTGGTTCTCTCTTTCTAGGTTTTGCTCTTGACATCTTATTTGCAATTGCAAATGGATTTTCCCCCTCATATGAGTTCTTTGCAATAACTCGCTTCCTGGTGGGCATGATGAATGGAGGAATGTCGCTGGTGGCCTTTGTCTTGCTTAATGAATGTGTGGGCACCGCCTACTGGGCACTTGCAGGTACTACTTAAATCATGAAGCTCTGGACTGGGTGAGCAGCTCCAGAAAATCTTTATAGGGAACCAGTTTAATCCTAGAATCTGGAAATGCATTTGGACTTGAGGTACTTTATCCAACTATTAGGTTTGCTTTTCTGAGTTTGTTACTATTCCAATGTAGGCAGTCTCCCTGGGAGCCTGCCTCACATATATGTGAGCTTTCCACCCCTCTCATGGACTGCCTACAGACTGCTGTGCAGAGTATTGATTTCCTCAGAGGGATACTAACCACTTTTTACAACTTAAACTGAAAAACAGTACACACATAGGAAATAATAGAAAATCCTTTCTTAGAGCCTTCTTATTGTATTTTGTTAAATCTTTGTTTCACGGCCCTTTTTTGTTTTTACTGCTCTCTTCAAGTCAACATAGTACTATTGTTGCATTTCTTTATTGATGCTTTATTTCCAAAATTGAGACTGTATTCTGTATTATTTTTGACGATCCCATTATTTTCTCAAGAACTACATAGATAGTAAAATAAATGATTTCAAAAGATTATTTGACTTCAAATATTGTTGGAAGAGAAGTAACTGTGTCTAAGACTTTATAGACTTAGGTTTGCAATAATAGCTTTTTGTTTCTTTTACTTTTATTCACTTGACAATGATTGAATATTTCCCATGGATGTTGTTTTATTTTATTTTATTTTTGAGATGGAGTTTTGCTCTGTTGCCCAGGCTGGAGTGCAATGGCACAGTCTCAGCTCACTGTAACCTCCGCTTCCCAGGTTCAAGCGATTCTCCTGACTCAGCCTCCCAAGTAGCTGGGATTACAGGCATGTGTCACCATGCCCGGCTAATTTTTGTTTTGTATTTTTAGTAGAGATGGGATTTCTCCATGTTGGTCTGGCTGGTCTCGAACTCCCAACCTCAGGTGATCCGCCTGCTTCGGCCTCCCAAAGTGCTGGGATTACAAGCGTTAGCCACCACACTCTGCCCCCACGGATGTTCTTATATGGATATGGGAAACAGGTTGACTGTGACTGATAGAAATGTGTCTGTGGGAGGATATATATGAGAATGCCATTCCTTAGAACCTGATGCACAGTGCCAGCCATCTCTTATATACCAGCTGCCATGCTAGGCATTTGACATTCATCTATAATATTCCTGGAGCTTACAAGTTAAGGATTCCTACCTTCATTTTATGGATGAGGAAATTGAGCCTTTGAGAGGTGGGGTGACATGCCCATTTTCAGCAGCTGATAACTGACAGGGCCAGGAGTGCAACCGAGTTCATCCTTCCACTGTTCCCCAAAGACTCTCCTCTTGGAACTTCAGCATGTCACCTCGTGTGAGTGCTGGCCTGGTCAACCTGTTCTTTCTAACTGGTGTTGTTTTTGAAGTTGTATGCACTATTGTATGGAGCTGGAAGAATCAAGGCTAAATAAAGAAGACTTCCACTCTGTTTGGATCTCTACTAAACTGCTATGGAGTGGAAAGATGTATAGGGTTGGACCAGTTAGAACTAGGCTGGGGAGGAAGAGACAGCAGCTCCATCCTCTGTAGACAGGCTTCCTGCGGGTCTCCTACAGTGTTGTTTTAGGATTCATCTTGTCTGTAGCAGCTTCTAAAGCTTTTTTGGAACTGATCCTAAGCTAGGATGAGTGAAAAAACTTCTTCTGGGTCTTCAATTTTCATTGAGACTTTAGGATAATTTTTCTAAATAGTATGTCCAATATCCTGGGACTTTCTAAGGAGTTTGTAATAATGGTGATCATGCCTGCTCCCTGTATCCAGGGAAGGGATAAAGGCACTCTCTCCTTTGGTTTCAGTTTTCCTGAGGTCCAAAATCGTGCTCATGTAGAGCACCATGAATACGTATTTTTCTTATACCTCTCAAATTTCTCCATCAAAGTATTTATATTTGACTTTAGTTGTGGCACGAAGATGCTATTTTACAAAAGACATATACCACCCCCACCCTGCCAGATTATATATTTTTCCTTTCCTGTTGCATGTGTTAGGCAAAGGGACAACCCTGGTCTCTTGCTCTCTTGCAAGTTACCTAAAGCCAGTGAAAAGAGTCCCCTTGAAGTGTTCTTATCCATGAAGCTGGATTAAGATGAGACTATCAAAATTTCTATAGCAAAGTGCAAAGGGAGAGAGGAATAAAAACTGTAACAGTGAAACCAGATGGTTACCAAATTCAATGTGAAATTCAGAGCAAGTGTGAGTTTCCTGAAGACCAGTACACAGCCCTGCACCCAGGCCAAAAGTAAGGCTCTGATAGCATCTGGAACTCTTTTTGAGTAGCGTCCTTCCCTCTCTGTGAACCGAGGTCTTCCCCAGGATATTGTCCTTGGTCTTTCTTTTCAAGCTGGTTTCTCTCCAGCATTATTTTATTTACAACTGTGGCTTCAGATATGCTTATGGATTGCAGGAAGTCAGAGAAAACCCTAAATATTCAGCAATAGGGGATTTGCTAGAAATAGCCTGATTATATGACAGTAAAAATTAGTTTGAAAAATTATGCTTATTACAAAATATTTGCAATATGTAAAAAACAATATGTAAATATGTACAGAAAAGCACAAGTACAAACTGCAAGCATCCATTTTTGACCAGTTTGCAGTATAGTACTTAACAGAAAGGATTATCAGCTAATTGAAATTTACTGAGAATTGAAAAACAAAAAATATTGAAGCTATGAAAAATTCCATATTAATATATTTATTATTTGTTTCCTTATATTAATGTTTTCATATAACAGTTAATGCTCATTGTAAAAAATAATTAAGAAATATATGCGCACTTCATCAAACTAAAGAATACATATAGTCCTATTCCCCTGGAGATGACCATGGTTAACATATTGCTGTGTATACTTCTAGAGCTTTTCCTTTGCATGTCTATTCCACAGCATTCATTTATTAAATGGATTCTGCCGTGTACCAGACACTGCTTTTTTAGATAGAAAGGTAGAAAAGACAGGGATGGGTTGGGGGAAGTTCTTGCTCTCATGGAGCTTGTGCTTTACTTAGGAAAGGTGGAACACATTGATAATTTCTGAAATTTAGAAATACAATGAAGAAAAATGAGCAAGGTAATGAGCTAGGTAGTAATTGCTGAGAGTAGCTACATTAAATAGGATAGTTAGAGAAAACCTTGATATGGGTGTTTGATCTAAGACATGAGTGATGATGAGGAAGACCTAGGCATGTGAAATTCTGGAAGAATAATATTCTAGCTAAATGGAATGCCAAAGACCCAGGCCTTGAAGCAGGAAGGAGCTTCTTTGAAAAGGTTCTTATGGCTACAGGGTAGAGAGTTAGGGAAAGGGTAAAATAAGAGATTGGGAGGGGCCAGATGACATAGGGCCTGTGATGGGCCAATGGGGAATTTGTTTTTTCACTTGAAGTACAGTGGGAGGCCAGTGGGGCACATTAAATACAGGAGTGATAGGATCTCATATACAGAAAGATAACTCTGGTAGGTACGGAAATTGAGAGATCATTTAGCAGTCTGCTGTAGTTGGCCACATGAAACCATGGTGGCTTAGACAAGAAGGAAGCAGTAGAGAAGAAAGAGGTTGTGTTTGAGCTGGATTTTGGTGAGAATGTGACTTGCTAAAGGAAGCAGAGATGGGAAGGGCAAGATAACTCAAGGAGTCTTCATGGTCTGTATTTGAAAACTGGATGGATTACTGGTACCATTTACAAAAATGAAGTCATAACTATATACTATTTTCTAACCTGCTGAAATTTAGCTTTTACTAGTGCAAACTGAGCAGGAATAGCAGAGTCGAAATTAATTAAAAATAAGCAGAGAATAAATTTTAAAATACACATAGTACTTAAAGGCATATAGGTGGTTATAAAGCCACGTGTGATACTCCAGAATTACAGTATGCAGAAGAGATGACTTGAAATGTTTATTTTTTATTAATTTTTTAAAAACAAATAACATAGAGCCTTATATTCATCTCTACACCTCCTCCCTGTTGTCATTTACAGGTATTTATGTGCAGCTTCTCGCTGGACATTAGATATGAATATTTATTGACTCCTTAAATAAAAATTACTACTTTATTTCCACCTAAAAGCTATATCATCTTCTGGGACCTCTGCCTGTCATCACAGTATTTAAGGTCACCAAACTAGATAACTCTCAATTATTTCTTGTTGTTCATCATGCCCAGTTGATGCTAGATCTTACCGATTGTGACAGAGACTCTAATGAGCTCATATATAAGGGGAAATCATTTGGTTAGGTTAACTAGACCATGAAGAGCCAGGCATTGGAGATACCCAGAACCAGAGAAGTCAGATGCGTCTCATTTCAGCTTCCCATCCTCTCTGAGAAGCTTCCTCTGTGTGATCAGAGACAAGGCCCAGCAGCTCCAAGTCTAGTATTTAAAATCTTGGGTAAGGCCTCAGATTGGCTCAACTGATTGGGATCACCCTGCAGTTGGAGGAACTATAATTGGCAGGCCCCATTTGAACCACGGAGACGAAGTCAGAGAAGTCAGTTCTCTAACAGTGGGTGGGGTATTCTTGGAATTCAGAAGGAGAACCAGGTAGACACTATTCCGTGATAGATTCAACAGGAGGCTTTCAGATGACTTTTTTTTTTTTGAGGTTAATAAATAGAAGGGCTAAATTCAGATTACAGTAGGACAGTATAAACAACATTTCTATAACATGCATTATTTCATCTGAAACCAATAAAAACTACCCTTTGAGGTGGGCATTGTTATTTCTATTTCACCAGTAAGAAAAATGAGGCTCAGAGACATTTAGTGATTTGACCAAGGTCAGAGTAGTATGTAGCAGAACTAGGATCTGAACTCGGTCCCTCTGAAACCATCTCATCCTCTGGGCTTTCTTATTTTTGCCTCCATTGTTGTCAAGGGATACTGAGTGCTCAAGACTATTCTGAGCAATGACAGACAAGAAGTCTTATTCTTGGAAGCCAGGTGCTGTTTGATCTACAGCAGTGAACCTATAGTAGCTATTGACTGTCTTAAATTTCCAGGAAACTCACACTATCTTCATCTCACTACTCATGGGACTACATATTCTGAACATGCTATCAACATCAGCTTCCCTTTCTAGCTCCCCCTTTCCTCACCAGGTCAAACAGTATACAAGCCATTACTTATTTGTTATAAAGTAATAAGCTATGGATAGGAATCAAAGGGAACACTTGTCTTACAAGTTTATTATTTTTGTAACAAGATCAACAAAGTTTTGTTACTGCGGAATGCCCATAGAAATTGCCTTTCCATAGAGGGGAGATAGAAGAGAGGAATGGTACAGAATGCAGGCTTCTCTGTCAGACAGGCCTGGGCACAAGTCCTGGCCCTGCTGCATACAGCTCTGTGTCCCTAGGCAGCTTCACTTAACCACTCTGAGCTATTTTCCACTTTAGTATATGGTTGATGATGGTACCTGCTTCATAGGACAATGTATGTGAAACCATTATGCCCAATAAATAATAGCTATTACTACCACTAATAGCGATAATGCAGTTACAGAAAGTGTGTCAGAGGTATAGAATTTGCAAGAATATTGGGCAAGCCTGTGCGTTTAATACCCATCTCAATATTTATTTCAAAAAGCATAAGATTCTTTACAATTCTATGGTTGCTATTTTTCCATCAGTACACTAACAAAAATCTATGCTTAAGGAAGCTTATTTTCTGCTTGGGAAAGACCGACAAGAAACAAATAAATACAAAATGTCATGTATCCTATGGTAATAAATTAAGTAGAGAAGGCAGTAGGGAGAATTAGGAGAGTGGGTTGTGATTCAAGAAACTTCAAGGAGAGCTTCTGTGATAAAGATTAAGTTCTGGTATTGCAATAACCCCATGACCTAAACACCATATTGCCCATATGGCAAAAACATTTCCAAGCCTCAGCCACAGGTTCAGCAAATGTCAGTACAACAGGCAATGCAGAAAGCATTTGGACAAACTCTTAAAATTTATATGTCCCCATATGGTCTGTATTTTTCATCTGTCTTCCCTCATTTCCACTAATTTTCTGGCCTCTATGATACTTTCATTCTCTAATGTTGAACTTAGTGTAGATTTTTTTTCTTTTCTGGTGTTCCTCTTACGCTTGCCAGCATAGGGCTGACATCTTACCAGGAAGAAATTGGCTCTGTGACTTGGGGTTGGAAATGCTGCTGCAGATGGTGCTTTCTCCAGTGACAGTTCTCTTTTCCCTGAATTAGGATCGATTGGCGGCCTCTTCTTTGCAGTTGGCATTGCCCAATATGCCCTTTTAGGATACTTCATCCGCTCCTGGAGGACACTAGCCGTTCTGGTTAACCTGCAGGGAACAGTGGTCTTTCTCTTATCTTTGTAAGTAGTTTTTCCTCTTAGAGTTTTAATTTAATAAGCCAAAGCAATGTCTTAAGAGGATGTGGGTCAATGAGCAGCGTTATTCCCTTTCAGGAGCTTGCCTGCACTGACTTTGGTGAAGAGCTAAATTCTGCAAGTGCTCCAATTCTTGGCAGCTCCTGGGAAGAGAGACGCTTAATTAATTCAGAATGCAGGTATCCCTTGTTTAAAGTAACCTCTCAATAGACTGCATTGTAACCTTCACATTGTTGGCATAGGCAACCAATTGCTTTTTTAACCTAACACCTCAACCTTAAAAGTCTTCTGGCTAGATCACATCATGTGCTAGGTGTGTGACAGGTATGATTTTGTAGAGCAGTGTATTTTTACTGGATATGTAGTGACAACTGTTCATCCTACAGATGAGTGTCATTTCAGGGCCTCTAAATGTTGACTCTGGAAGAGTCTCAGATAGGGGAGAAATCCTTAAGATGAGTGTCATTTCAGGGCCTCTAAATGTTGACTCTGGAAGAGTCTCAGATAGGGGAGAAATCCTTAGAGTGCATGGCTTCATAGCAGGGTCAGGGAAGATCTCTATAAATGACTGCCCATGGCAAGGTGTCATACAGTGGCCCTCTAAGAGACCCAGATTTTACAAGGCAAGCCACCAACTTAGCCCATTTCACCAGAAGTTTTAATGTGGTATATGAAAGGCTTTTCTTCCCTGAGATATCAGATCTCTAGTGAGAATCCTCAAAATCTTTGACATAAACAAAATTTTCAGCCAATAATTCCTGCTTTCATCTATGCCATAAAGTGAAAGAGACCTGTAGTAGTGTTTTAATTCAGATAGCTCTTTAATTTAGTAGCTCTTTATCCAGGTTCTACATTGAGATTTGGTGGGGACTAAACTGAAATTTTTCATACTGTTTTTGAAAGCAACAGAATATTAAGTGCAAAAATGAATATAGTTGAAATAGCCTATTTTTAAAAACAAAATTTATTAAATGTGTTTTTAGTTATATGAATTTGAATGAGATAATTTTATTAGAAAAGGAAACTAATATAATTCTATTAATTTGTATATTATAAATTTTTGAAAGTAATACATGGGTGCCTACTCTATTACTTAGAATTAATAAACATTCATGTAAATATTGATGAATAAATAAATTTTCTTTAAAAATATTTAGTAAGTTTCCTACTTCTCCATCCTGTCTGGCTCTCATCTCCCCTTTAATAGCAGAACCAATTCACTGGATGATCTGAGCTGCTCTGTTTTTTCTTTTTTAAATATATAGTCTGAGTTAGTTACTGCTTAGTGCTAAGTGGAGACATCGCCTCACCAGGAAGTGAGTTCAGGTCATGAAAAATAAAAAGGAGAGAGAAAATAACTCATGAGATTTACATATATACTCACCCCACTAAGCCTGGAACGTAAGGCTTCACCCAGTCAGCCTCCAATTTGTCTTTCCTGATTTATTCCCATCCCATGTTCAGGCACACTGCTCTACTTGTTCCTTATGCTTTTCTGCTCCGTGCTGCTACTCAGTGCTGTGCCTGCTTTTTCAACAATCTTCTGTCCAGATCCTCTTATTTAATAAGTACTCCACCGTCCTGATTTGCTCAAATGCTGCCCACCCCATCTTTTCCTGATCATAGCCTCAGTTACAAGTCATTCTCTTTCTTTTCTGAACTCCACAGCATTCACCCATACCCTTTGAGTGGTCCTTGTGTTTCTGCCTCATAGCGGAGCTATGTTCTCTCTTTCTAAACTGAGAGCTCTCCACCAGCAGCAGGCTCTTTGCTCCATGATTACATTTCCCCCAGTACCCAAGCCAGGGGTTTCCACACAGTAGATCCTTAAACATTGCACAGATGTTGGCGCAAAAACATTTGGAATCACCTTCAGAATTTTTCATCAGCAACATAAGAAGTCACATTATATACCTTACTTGTTTACCAGAAACATTTTTATCTAACTTAAAAATTCCTTATTTTCACAGTACTTCAATTTGAGATTTACTTTTTTCCTGAAAACCCTTAATTTACAAAGATTTGCCACCTTTAATGATATTTAGGGAGCATTTTTGAGTGGGACAACATTGTTAAATCAGCATTTTAGCTTTCAAAGGAGCCCACGGCACAGATGACCCTGCTGCTATGTAGAACACAGCATGATCAAAGTCCTGCTCTTTCTTTTAAAAACATGTCTTACTGTTTTGTATGTATAGTCTGCATGTGTTAGAATCATATTTCCAAATCTGTCCACTGGCACCTAGGTGACTCTATAAGCAAGCTATAGGCCTCTCAAAATGCAGAGAAATATAAGGCCCTAAGTTTTCATGATCAAGAGAAACCCTTTGCCAGGTGGAAATAGTTTTATTATCTCAGAGCCAAATTTCTAAAGCCTTAGTGTCTCTCAAATACCATCTTTAAAATGATGTATAAAGTTTTGAAAGTAATTTTTATTTCTTATAAACAATTTTGAAAACAGAGAGGCTAAGAGTAGGGGAAAATGACTTACGTAACCCAAAGATAATGACTGTATTTTGGCATATTTTCTGTTGTTTCTTTTTTTTTCTTTTTTTATTTTGAGACAGAGTTTTGCTCTTGTTGCCCAGGCTCGAATGCAATGACGTGATTCGGCTCACCGCAACCTCCACCTCCCAGGTTCAAGTGATTCTCCTGCCTCAGCCTCCTAAGTAGCTGGGATTACAGGCACCTGCCACCATGCCTGGCTATTTTTGTATTTTTAGTAAAGATGGGGTTTTTCCATGTTGGTCAGGCTGATATCAGACTCCCAACCTCAAGTGATCCTCCTGCCTTGGCCTCCCAAAGTGCTAGGATTACAGGTGTGAGGCACTGCACTGGGCTGTGTTTCTTTTTTACTCCTCCCAATCCTCCCTAAAATAATTAATTTTTATCATCATATGTTTTTTCTATATATTTAAAAAAGTAGTCCTCTTTCATTTAGACATAATCAAGTGGTTTTACATGATAGCTCCAATATGGCCCTATGGGTGGGACCAGTTAATCCCACTCATAATCTGCAGATCTAACTTCAACAGAACCATGTTTTACTTGATTATTAATTTGTCAGTAATAATCAAATGGCAATGAAGAAGTAAATGAAAGGATTTTTCAGGATGTTGTAGATGGCCTTTGTTCCTGCTTTTGCTGACAATCAAATATCGTGCATGAATATTCCTTTGGCCAGTAGCAAAGCTCCTGGGAAAATTCCTGCCTTTTAGTTTCCAATGTCTTTCCTTTCAGCACCTATTACATTGCTCTGTACAAAATTGAGATGTTCAATAAATGGTTGTTGACAGACTGTGTGTCCCTTAAGTTTCCAAATCCTCTAGTGTTTGCTGCTAATTCACTCTCCTTATTAGAAGGCATAGTGAATTCTATAAAGCACCTTAAATAGCCAGTTTTATTCATGTAAGTTTCATTTTAGGCAAAAAATGTCAAATTAGATTAAAAATAAGAAAACAAAAACCTTGATCTGTGTCTTGAAAACAAGGCTTCCATATTCTTGCCTTGGCTTTCTCTTCGGGAAGTCCTCTAAAAGTGTAGGCAAAATGGGGAGGAGGCAAAAAAATACATAATATTTAAGTTTTGAAACTGAATATATCAGTGGCAATATAATTGTCCAACACTTTATAGTTATATTAGAAAGTGATCTTCTGTATAACTGTGGTTTTGTGACTAGAAGTTGGCCAGGAAATAACTTTTATTCTTTAAGGTCTTAGGGGACCAGGAAATATCCCCAAGACATATTAAAGCCAGTGTGTCAGGTGATCTGAGTATTTTGAAGCAATAAATACTCAAAAGTAGCTTTGGTAAACTTGATTTCATCTTTATGTATAGTCTTAAAATAATCTCTACCTCCTACATAACATGTCACAATGTTAAAAACATTTCAGTTTAAATTTTTTTTTCTGGTGGGGTAATAAAGATTTCTATCTTCTTTGTGAGGCTTTTCCAGAACTTAAAACAAAAAAAAACAGTGTCTCCACAGTATTATTCAAACAACACTTGGCTAGGATTTAGAGCCATATCTCTGACCCATGCTGTATGAAGAATTTTCATTATTCAGTACTATAGCTTTAACATATTAAAATTCACATATTAAAGTTTATTTAAAAATAAATGCATACTGTTTGCTTTTTTAACTGCAATTGTAAAAGCATGTTCTTGGTTTTCAGCAATAAAGTAGACTACCATTTAACGTTAGCATGCTGTTGAAAATAGCCCTTTCTATTGCATAGGTCATTGGGAGAGCCAATCTTTAAGTCTAACATGGAATCCATTTGTGGTGCAGGTATCTGCGTACTGAGTAGGTGATTTGTCTCCTTCCTGTGCACCTGTACCTATATGAATATACAGCCTTTAATGACATCTCTTTCAGATTCATTCCTGAATCACCTCGTTGGTTATACTCCCAGGGTCGACTGAGTGAGGCTGAAGAGGCGCTGTACCTCATTGCCAAGAGGAATCGCAAACTCAAGTGCACATTCTCACTAACACACCCAGCCAACAGGAGCTGCAGGGAGACTGGAAGTTTCCTGGATCTGTTTCGTTACCGGGTCCTCTTAGGACACACTCTGATCCTGATGTTCATCTGGTAATTATACTAAAGCATATTCTGTTGCTCTTTAAGGTTGCTAAAGGTTTTTGATATCCTGCTCCTTCTTCAGGGGTACAGAGAATTTTATCTCTTTGTTAGCTTGAGGTTGTTTTCTCAAAAGCAAGGCCCTGATCCTTAGCACCTGGTGTTCTGCTTGCACAGCCTCGTCTTTCTCAAGCAGCAGATGATGGTGCCTGATGGGCAGGTCCACTGAGCCTGAGTAAGGAGACATCAGAAGCATGTCTTTGCTCTTGAGGTATTATCATAAATATTCAAGCCTCCCTGCCTCTTCTTCTTCCCCTGCAAAAAAGGAAAGAAAGCAAACAAGCATGCCAGAAATAGAAGGGTTTCTAAACTTTTAAAAGTACTTACCTTTGGCATTGGCATCAAGCAGTTTGCTAGCACATTCTGATTGTGGTGCTCCATGCAACATTTTCTGTGGCAATCCCACTCACTAACTCACTGAGGTGGGTTAAATATGATCCCTTGTACAGATGGAACACCAGGAGTTTGAAGTGATGAACCCTAAGCCACATATGTAAATCAGTGATTGAACTGATGAGCAGTTTCTGAACCTGATTTTTCTGATTGTTTAGCTTATTTTCACCTGCCTCTCAAAATGCTCTCAGCATGAGTATAAGTTACATTCAGTGGTTCTAGATGGTTTTGTTTAAAGAATGAAGTTGTAGAAAGAGGAGAAATGGATGAGTGCCTACAGTTTGTGGATTACACATGTGTTTTGATATTGTACATAACTGCTAATGTGCCATAAATGTTATCTGGGCAAAGTCATACCTACTAGCCTAAAGGACTGTTGTGCTGTGGCTTATACGTATTTGCCATGAAGCCTGCATAGAACACTACATTTCATGCAGGGATAAAGAAAAGTGATTTTATCTGAAAGTGATCTTCTGTATAAATCTACAAAGAACAGAAGCTTTAGAATAAGAAGCTGCAAAGATGTTTTTCTATATCATATTTTTTCTACCCAAGCAGTGGCTGCCAAATACTTACAACGTATGTTCAGGTACTTATGGCTCCATAAAAACTTTGCATTTGCATATCACATAGACAGCCTCTGCCTTAGAGGAACCACCTACTTGTTGCAGATTATTCACTATTTTTATTTTTTCCCCATGTATATTAACTTCTGGGTTCTAGCCTTCAATGGATAACAAACAAACAAACCCTAGACTTAGGGCTGGGGAGACTGTCCTTGTTCATTTTATTTCTTTCTTTTTTTTTTTTTTGAGACAGAGTCTCACTCTATCACCAGGCTGGAGTGCAATGGTGCGATCCCGGCTCACTGCAACTTCCGTTTTCTGGTTTCAAGCAGTTCTTCTGCCTCAGCCTCTCGAGTAGCTGGGACTATAGGCACGCACCGCCATGCCTGGCTAATTTTTTATACTGTTAGTAGAGATGAGGTTTCACCATGCTGGCCAGGATGGTCTCGATCTCTTAACCTCCTGATCCGCCCGCCTCGGCCTCCCAAAGTCATGGGATTACAGTCATTTTATTTCTTACACAGCCAAATAAACTTTTTCCCTGAAGTTGAGAATGTTAAAATGTGATAATAGAGATAGTCATTCCATATATTACTGTTCTTTTTGAAGATGCTATAAAATTCTAAAATCTTTTCTGTGGATCTGTCATTCAAGAAAGCCTTAACTGGGGATTCAAATTACACCTCTGTGTTAAACATGTTTCTTTGGTTATTTTCCACAATAGTGCCTTCTTAAATAGTTCTTTGAGACTCTAAATATACTGTTAACTATTATGCAAGCATTTTAAATTTTGTTTGGGGGTCATAAAGAGGATTGAAATGATTTTAATAGCTGTAATTACAGATCCCAACCACCAACTCTGATGAAGGCAACTTGCTGAGCAGAGGTCCAGCCCTGGGGACAATGGGACCTTCCATCCTTCATGCTCTCCCAGTCCTCTCTCTCCACCAGCTGGGAACTCAATTCCACTATTGTCCTGGACTGGCTTGTCTATTCTTGCCCTGATTTGATACTGTCACAGCTTGATTTAAATAGGGGTGTGTGTGTGTGTGTGTGTGTGTGTGTGTGTGTGTTCATGGCTGGAATTTCTATTGTAAATGCAGAACAGACACACAGAAAACTGACTGGGAAATAGCATTATGTAAGCAGAAAGTCTCTTCTGCAGGTGGAAAGGATTTTAAAAACATGGAAAACTGCATGCATTTAAATTCATTTAGCCTTCTGCTTCCATGCAAGGTACCTGGGAGACGGTGAGAATAGACCATGCAGTGTCACCTTGCATCCTTACATGTGATGTCCTGGCTACAGTCCTGCCCATTGTCCTTGGTATATGAATAACACTTCATCTCAGTAAGAAGTCATGCATAATACTTCTGGCTCATTTGCTAGGGAGGGATGAACTGCTTCTGGCTTATTTGCTAGGAGGGCTGGACTGCTAACCACTCCGGCTTGAGGGTCTCTCTTCCTTACATCTCTCTCTGCTTACATTACCATAGCCTGGGGTACTTGGCCCACTTCTGAGATTAAGCAGAGATGAAAGTAAAAACTTTGCCCTTCCTGACTGATCTCATTATAGCCATAGCTCATTAGACTTTCTCTAAGGAAAACTAAAGGGAAGCAAATGAGAATATTCCCTTAATAAACACTGATCAAACTGTGCTGCAAAAGCATAAAAACTGATGAACTTAACAAAGCTTGGGTGTTTTACTGCTTGTATAGAAATTGATGGTTTACCAAATATAGTCGTATTTTTGTAAAGCCCAGTTTCAGGGTTTTATTTTTGTTCATTTTGTTTGTTTTATTTTAATAACGCAGTTTCCTAGGCATAGAAGTTCCTACTACAACCTTTACTGTGTTTGAGGAAGCCCTGAATTGGATCTTTAGGTTGGCACTTGGCTTCCTCAGCATTTTAGTTCCCGGATTGTAGGAGAGATGCTTGGTTCCTAGCACAATGTCTACCACCCAAGAGACGTTCCCTAAGTGTTTGTTTCGGGAACGGTGTACACAAATAAATTTTGGCTTTTCAAGTGACCCTTCCTCAGTTGATCCTTCTTGAAGATACTGCCTTTGCTGTGACCTTTAATTTTTCTTTCCTGTTCTGGGAGTCCATAGCATGTGCACCTGCTGAGTGCAGGATGGGGTTAAAACCTGTGATGGGAAGTATGTGGATCATTGGGGATTGAAGTGCCAGTCATTTCTGGCCTATAGGTGACCCACTGAAGAACGAGCCACTTCTTAGCTCACCGTCTTAAGACCATTCTCTGTTGACTTTCTCCATGGGAATTATTTTTTAGAATCATTTCGATATTGCAATTGTCTCAATAAGTGTTCCATAAATTGGTGCATTAAATAAAGAATAGGGTCATTGTGTTCTATTAATTGCAGAAATGCTTGCTGAAAGTACATACAATGTCTTTCCTCTTTAAGGGGCTGGCCATCCATTTGATTTATATAACATATAGACATAGCTCAAATTATTTCCAAGGCCCCATTATTTTTTGCTTTTTTTTTCCCTAGTGTTGAAATTTATATTGAGATAGAAAAATTAATAGGAGAAATAAGCTTATTGCTTGCAGCAGATTAAGCAATTATATTGAACCAATGTTTGAATCTTCTCTGACAAATTTTTAGGTGCTTTTCTGTCGTCCTTCTTGTCTTTTACCACCTAGTCCTTTGACTCCCACTTGCAGGTTTGTGTGCAGCTTGGTGTATTATGGCCTAACTCTGAGTGCGGGTGATTTAGGTGGAAGTATTTATGCCAACCTGGCCCTGTCTGGCCTCATAGAGATTCCATCTTACCCTCTCTGCATCTACTTGATTAACCAAAAATGGTGAGTAAGTGTGGATGAACATGAAGTGCACCACAGAGAATGCACGCACACACGTACACCCTCTGATGTACATGCATACCTTGATGATGGTGTCGTCGTATGCAGTATGTGCTGATTGTTCTGTGCTGATGAGAGTTTCTTTCCATCTAAAAACAGAATTCATTTCTTGGTGCAGTATTTCTTGAGTTTCATGTTTACGAGTTTTAATGTAGGTTTCCAATCAATATTGAATGTTGAAATCTAAGATAGTATTGAGTATTACCAGCAGAGGGTTTGTGAGTAGTCTGTGTGTAATTTGTTAGTCACAGGAGCTGAGATTATTAGCTCTATGTAGATGAAACTCCATAAACCCAATTAACATTAAATATGTAGAAGTTCTTACAAGAAGACAAAGAACTGAAGGAACTAGAATAACTTTTCTTATCTTCTAGGGCCCACCTTACTTTGTTGAGGAGGCAGAAGATATCCTGCTTTTGCTGCTCATTGTCAGTGGGCACAGTTTTGAGACAGATTTTAAACATTATTTTATAGGGCACCCTTTCTTCAATTTTTGAGATTGCTTCTGTTACTTAGCTCCTGACCAGGCCATCAAAAATCTCATTCTGTATGCGGTAGGAATCAGTTGGATTATGTCATTTCTTTTTCTCCAGAAATCATCACTCCAACCAAACTCAGAATTCCTTTGGCATTGTCTTTAATGCCCTTGTCATCGTGTTTTAGCCTAGAGTGTTTTGAAGGGCAGATTTGGATTCTGTTAAATTGAAGGCTTGTCTCCCAGGGACGGTTCCCAGTTTCCTCTGCTGATCCCTGTGGTAGAGGCTACAGCTTACTCTTCCATGGTCCAAGATCTGGATCAGGTATTGTATTCAGAAATCTTTCCCAGCACCCCCAGTTGTGCCAGACACCTCTCCTTTGTGCTACTTTAGTACCCTGTGCATACCTCTGGGGCCACTTAAAAGTGTTATAAGGAAGCCGCCCATGGGCGTATCCTATGTGTCTTTGCATCTCTGGTGCCTGCCTAGCATGGTGTGTGTTACTTGAAAGGCCTTCCATATTGACTGTTAAATTAAGCAAAATGACCTGGAAAAGAAGACTCAAGACCTTCTTAGCACCACCCAGAGTTAGATTACAATCTGAAGCAGAGGGAAGGAAAGCTGCCTTTGTGATCAGGCAGACCTGAATCCAGATCTAGTCTTTGCCATGTGTTAATTGTATGACTTTGACAAGTTCCTTCACCAAGTCTCCCCTCGTACTTTATCCTCAAACTAGGGATTGTAAAATTCGCTGGCAAAATTATCAAAATTATTGAGGGTCCTAGTAAAAGTACCTAGCATGTTGTAAGCCCCTAGAAAAGGGAGACTTATTATAAATGTTAATATCTTTCTTCCAGGTCTAGGGCTCTTATTTGAAAATCGCTTCTCAGAAAAGTATGAAATAACATTTTACTTATTTCTAGCCCACTAGCACATTTTTTTTCTGTTTGTATTTTTAAGAGAGAGAGAAACTCTTTAAAAAATTTCCAAAACTTTAAACTGTATGAAATTCAGGTAACCAGATAATAAAGGGAGCTGTCAGACTGTTCTCCTTGTTTCAATTTCATTCTCTAGAAGATGGAGAATAGAATAGTACATCCCTACAGGCTTTGTATTAGGATTAAATAAGATAATAGATGGTAAACATTTATAACAATGCCTGAAATATAGTCAACATTCATGGAAATAGAGAGAATGATGCTGTGTTCTTTTCCCACACAAATCACTTAATCCTGCCATCCGGCAAGTTTCTTTTTGTTTTATAGTGTTATTTATTTTGAGTCCTAGTCAGTTTCCTATTAGTCACATTTGCCACTCACGCCTTAAGAGGAGATGAACATATATAATGAAACTGAAGATTTTTAAGCAAGAAGGTTGGGAAGAAATATATGAATTTATAAGGTTCTTAAGAGAACTGTGTAATTTCTTTCTATTGTCTAGGTTTGGTCGGAAGCGAACATTATCAGCATTTCTGTGCCTAGGAGGACTGGCTTGTCTTATTGTAATGTTTCTTCCAGAAAAGAAAGGTATGCCTTTTAAATTTCTACAAGGGTTTTGAACAGTACTTTTATTACAATGAATTATAATATAGTGGAGAGATGACCATATGGCATGCTTCATTTCTGTGATTGCATATTGTTTAGCAATTGTGTGGGATATAATGACCAGATTCTTTCCATTACTTCAGCTATTCTCTGGGTGAATAATGTGCTAAGAGGTGCACTATTAATTCTTTCAGGCTATTAAGCTACCATCTGGGGTGACTGAGATGTAGTATTGGTGATGTTAGAGTTGTTTATTTGATGATGAGGATGGCTGATTAGTTCTCCACAGAAAGAAACTTCATCCAGGGTTGCAAATTGCACTCCTCATTCCAGCCAACCGTAAGTTTGGAGATCAGAGCCACTGGTTCTCAAAGGTGGCTTTGGTACCCCTCAACATCTCCACGACTCTCAAAGCACTCCAACAAAAACAAGAACAATGGGAATAGTATTCACCATTAGTGACAATGGATATTCTCTTAGTCTTATGTAAAGTGTGAAAACACCTAGTTAGGAAACTGGCATTTTTATATATCTATAGCTTTGCTATGCAAAGACAGCTTCAAGAAAGATCCCTTTGGCATTCTAATATAACCTGATTGCTGTCCCTGTGTAGACATTTGGTAGCTATTGCTGGTTTTCAATCTCTTTTTTCACTAGCATACCTAAGGTATGCCTGCAATTGCCTTGGGAACTGTGATTTTGGCAGTGATTTTCAAGAAGGAGGAGTGAGTCACAACAACTCTCTGATGCTGGAGCATTTGAACAAAAGCCCTGTCTTAGGGGCTTTTGAATTTTGATAGGGCTCTGTTATGGAGCTTGCACTCCAGGTGGCAATCATTATGAGACAGTTTGACATAAAATTTTGATAACTACTGGAGATGCATGAAGAATTCATTTTTTGTCAGAGTATATCATGTATTAAATACTCCTTTGGTAAATTGCTTCTGCTTGTGGTTCATTTGTGCATGTCTCATTAAAGACCCCAAGGCCGTGTGTTCTCTCTGTTTTATAACCCTCCAGTATACCCTCTCTGCTGTTGATTGCTGCCTGAGGTTCTATACTTTGAGTCTAGGGTGTAATTTGCTCACTACTTAGTTTACCCAGTACATAGAACAGCTTTAAAGTGATTTTCATAGAATCATGGAAACTAGAGAACCGAGTAAATTTGCCCATTTTTTATCCTCTAAGCAAATGGGGGCCCCTGCTAATGCTAAGTACAGGAGGAACTCCCCTGCTACTGCCCAGCCACAGGCTTGTAGAACTAGATGCTCAGTTTTGTTTGTCTTCCGGTAAGACAGCGATGGACTTCAATAGTTGTAGTTTTATATTCAGCAGATTCTGTTTTGCATAGGCACCTTGATAATTCAGTTTTGTTGTTTTTTTGTTTGTTTTGTTTTACCTGCAACACTCCAGCATTCTGCTTATAACCTCATGGAGAAAAACTTTTTGCTCTTCCTATAAACACACCTGTGACCTATCACACCTCCATAAGCCAGGCCAATTAATATCTTTCCTCCCTCCCATTTATTTGCACACTCCAGGTAACAGATCTCCTAGGACTCTGTATCTAGCCCTTTCTTGAACTAAGTTGGAGAACTTAACCTACCTGATTATAAGACTTAAAATAGGCTGGACACTGTGGCTGACGCCTGTAATCCCAGCACTTTGGGAGGCTAAGGTGGGTCAGGAGTTTGAGACCAGCTTGACCAACATGGTGAAACCCCGTCTCTACTAAAAATACAAAAATTAGCTGGGCATGGTGGTACACATCTGTAATCCCAGCTACCAGGGAGGCTGAGTCAGGAGAATCGCTTGAACCCAGGAGGCAGAGGTTGCAGTAAGCTGAGATCATGCCACTGCACTCCAGCCTGAGCAACAGAGCAAGACTC
The DNA here is from genome assembly GCA_004027715.1 of Plecturocebus donacophilus. Classification (NCBI taxonomy): domain Eukaryota; kingdom Metazoa; phylum Chordata; class Mammalia; order Primates; family Pitheciidae; genus Plecturocebus; species Plecturocebus donacophilus. Next base: position 22,382 of record PVKP010015857.1, on the reverse strand, counting down.
TGTCTCAAAAAAAAAAAAAAAAGACTTACAAGAAAGTTACATTAATCAAGACAGTACAATATTGGCATAGGAATGTCTGTATAGATAATGGAACAGAATTGAGTATGAAATAGAACCACCTATATATGGTCAATTGATTTTTTGACAGAGCTGAGATTTCATTCACCTTTTAAAATGTTTTACTCAGTCATAATATACATACAAAAAGTGCTCATGGTCAATTGATTTTTGATGAAAATGACATGTTAATTCAATGAGGAAAATGTAATCTTTTAAAAAAAATGATACAGAAATAATTGAATCTCCATATTAAAAAAAATGTAACTTCCACTTGTAAATCACATTATATGCAGTAATAAATTTGAAATAGTTGTTAAACTGAAATGTAAATGCTAAAACTATGCAACTATTAGAAGAGAACATAGGAGAAAAACCTTAAGTGACTTTGGATTAGACAAAGATTTCTTAATTAGGACACCAAAAACACAAAAAGAAAATTCATGACCTAGACTTCATCAACATTAAAAACTTCTGCTTTTTGTTTATATTTTTTCAATAAGGAGTCTCACTCTGTCGCCCAGACTGGAGTGCAGTGGCATGATCTCGGCTCACTGCAACCTCCACCTCCCGGATTCAAGCAATTCTCATGCCTCAGCCTCCTGAGTAGCCGGGATTACAGGTGCCTGCCACCATGCTCAGCTAATTTCTGTATTTTCAGTAAAGTTGGGGTTTTGCCATGTTGGCCAGGCTGGTCTTGAACTCTGCACCTCAGGTGATCTACCCACCTCAGCCTCCTAAAGTGCTGGGATTACAGGTGTGAACCACCACGCCCAGCCTAAGCTTTTGTTTTTTAAATGACACTGTTACAGAAATGAAAAGTCCAGACGCAGACTGGGAGAAAATATATGTAAAACATATATCTGATAAAAGACTTGTATTCAGAATATAGAAAGGACTCATAATTAATAAGGAAAAAATGAGCAAAAGATTTGAACAGATCTTTCTCCAAAAAGATATAAAAATGGCAAATAAACATGGGGAAAGATGTTCAACATCATCAGACATCAGGGAAATGTAAATTGAAACCACAATATCAGGATCATCATGGCAGATGGAAGGCAGGACCAGGCTGCAGCTCTGACTTGGACAGAGCTGCATGTGGAGGCTTGTATTATGACTTTAGCTCCAGATCGACAGCAAGAACAAACCAACAATCCCGAGAGGACCCACAGTCCCTCTGAAGGAAGTGGACTGCTCCTGCTGGACCCAGAGACTCCCCAAATACTGTGAGTGCCCCAACTGCAGAAGTGGGAAAGGGAAATCCTCCTCTCCCGAACACACACCCCAACTGGAAAAACTGAAGGTCTGTTTGCAGGAGAAGTTTCCGACCTTACCTGAAGCTGAGTCAATTAAGACAGCCAGCAAAAGACAGGGGTAGAGGAAGCAGCAGGAAAGGCCCTGGGAGCTCACTGGGTCCCGAGTCTTGCCAGAGACCTAGACATCCAAATACAAGAAGCACAAAGAACACCTGGGAAATTCATTGCAAAAAGAACACTTAGGCATATTGTCATCAGGTTATCTAAAGTTAAGACAAAGGAAACAATCTTAAGAACTGCGAGACAGAAGCAGTAGGTAACCCATAAAGGAAAACCTATCAGATTAACAGATTTCTCAGCAGAAACACTACAAGCTAGAAAGGATTGGGGTCCTTTCTGCAGCCTCCTCAAACAGAACAATTATCAGCCAAGAATTTTGTATCCAGTGAAATTAAGCATCATATATGCAGGAAAGATATTCTTTTTCAGACAAACAAATGGTGAGACAATTAGCCACTACCAAGCCACCACTGCAAGAACTGCTAAAAGGAGCTCTAAATCTTGAAACAAATCCTGGAAACACATCAAAACAGAAACTCTTTAAAGCATAAATCACACAGGACCTGTAAAAGAAAATACAAGTTAAAAGCAAAAACAAAAAACCCAGGGTACACAGACAACAAACAGCACAAAGAATGCGAGGGTACCTCATGTGTCAATACTAACATAACATTGAATGTAAATGGTCTAAATGCTCCACTTGAAAGATACAGAACTGTGAATGGATAAGAACTCACCAAGCAACTATCTGCTACCTTCAGGAGGCTCACTTAACACCTTAAAGACTCACTTAAGATAAAGAGGTGGAAAAAGGCATTTCATCCAGAAGTGAGCAGGGGTAGCTATTCTTGTATCTGACAAAACAAACTTTAAAGTAACAGCAGTTAAAAAAGACAAAGAAGGACATTATATAATGGTAAAAGGCCTTGTCCAATAGGAAAATAATCACAATCCTAAACATATATGCACCTAACACTGAAGTTCCCAAATTGATAAAACAATTACTAATAGACCTGGGAAATGAGATAGACAGAAACACAATAATAGTGGGGGACTTCAATACTCCACTGAAGCAGTAGACAGGTCATCAAGAAAGAAAGTCAACAAAGAAACAATGGACTTAAAATATACCTTGGAACAAATGGACTTAACAGATATATACAGAACATTTCATCTAACAACCGCAGAATACATATTCTATTCAACAGTGCATGGAATTTTCTCCAAAATAGACCATATGATAGGCCATAAAACGAGCCTCAATAAATTTAAGAAAATTGAAATTATATCAAGCACTCTCTCGGACCACAGTGGAATAAAACTGGAAATCAACTCCAAAAGGAACCTTCAAAACCATTCAAATCATGGAAATTAAATAGCCTGCTCCTGAATGAGCATTGAGTCAAAAACAAAATCAAGATGGAAATTAAAAAATTCTTCAAACTGAACGACAGTAATGACACAATCTATCAAGATCTCTGGAACACACCAAAGACAGTGCTAAGAGGAAAGTTCGTAGTCCTAAATACCTACATCGAAGAGAACAAAATAGCACAAACTGACATTCTAAGGTCACACCTCAAGGAACTAGGGAAATAAGAACAAACCAAACCCAAACCCAGCAGAATAAAGGAAATAACCAAGATCAGAGCAGAACTAAATGAAACTGAAACAAACAAACAAAAATACAAAAGATAAATGAAACAAAAAGCTGGTTCTTTGGAAAGATAAATATAGTTGGTAGACCATCAGCAAGATTAAGAAGAGAGAAAATCCAGATAACCTCATTAAGAAATGAAACAGGAGATATTACAACGGACACCACTGAAATACAAAAGATCATTCAAGGCTACTATGAATACCTTTACATGCATAAGCTAGAAAACCTAGAAGACATAGATAAATTCCTGGAAAAATATAACCTTCCTAGCTTAAATCAGGAAAAATTAGATACCCTGAACAGACCAATAAGAAGCAGTGAGATTAAAATGGTAATTTAAAAATTACTAACAAAAGTCCAGGACCAGATTCACAGCAGAATTCTACTAGACATTCAAAGAATTGGTACCAATCCTTTTCACACTATTCCACAAGATAAAGAAAGAAAAAAACTTTCCTAATTTATCTGATGAAGCCAGCATCATCCTAATACCACCACCAGGAAAAGTTATAACCAAAAAGAAAACTACAGTCTGATATCTTTGATGAACATAGATGCTAAATTCCTTAACAAAATACTAGCTAACTGAATCCAATAACATATCAAAAAGATAACCCACCACAATCAAGTGAGTTTCATGCCAGGGATTCAGGGATAGTTTAACATACACAAGTCAATGTGATACACCACATAAGCAGAATTAAAAACAAAAAATCACATGATCATCTCAACAGATGCAGAAAAAGCATTCAACAAAGCCCAGCATTGCTTTATGATTATAACTCGGCATACAAAGGCATACTTCAATGTAATAAAAGCCATCTATGACAGACCCATAGCCAACACAATACTGAATGGGGAAAAGTTGAAAGCATTCCCTCTGAGAACTGGAAGAAGACGAGGATGCCCACTCTCACCACTCCTCTTCATCATAGTACTGGAAGTCCTAGCAAGAGCAATCAAAACAAGAGAAAAAAATAAAGGGCTTCCAAATCGGTAAAGAGGAAGTCAAACTGTTACTGTTTGCTGATGATATAATTGTTTACCTCAAAAACTCTGAAGACTCCTCCAGGAAGCTCCTAGAACTGATAAAAGAACTCAGCAAAGTTTCTGGATACAAGATTAATGTACACAAATCAGTAGCTCTTCTATACACCAATGGCAGCCAAGCAGAGAATCAAATCAAGAACTCAACTCCTTTACAATAACTGCCAGAAAAATAAAATACTTAGAACTATACCTAACCGAGGAGTCAAAAGACCTCTACAAGGAAAACTACAAAACATGGCTGAAAGACATTGTAGATAACACAAATGGAAACATATCCCATGCTCATGATAGTTAGAAACAATATTGTGAAAATGACCCTACTGCCAAAAGCAATCTACAAATGTAATGCAATCCCCGTCAAAATACCACCATTATTCTTTACAAAATTAGAAAAAAACTATGCTGAAATTCATACAGAACCAATAAAGAGCCCACATAGCCAAAGTAAGACTAAGCAAAAAGAACAAATCTAGAGGCATCACACTACCTGATTTCAAACTATACTGTAGGGCCATAGTCACCCAAACAGCATGGTACTGGTATAAAAATAGGCACATAGACCAGTGGAACAAAAGAGAGAACCCAGAAATAAACCCAAATACTTACAGCCAACTGATCTTCAACAAAACAAACAAAAACATAAAGTGGGGAAAGGACACCCTTACAGCCTTTTCAACAAATGTGCTGGGATCATTGGCTGGCCACATGTAAGAGAATGAAACTGGATCCTCATCTCTCACCTTACAGAAAAATCAACTCGAGATGGATTAAGGACTTAAATCTAAGACCTGGAACTATAAAAATACTAGAAGATAACACAGGAAAAACCCTTCTAGACATTTGCTTAGGCAAAGATTTCATGACCAATAGCCCAAAAGCAAATGCAATACAAAGATAAATAGTTGGAACTTAAATAAACTAAAGAACTTTTGCATGGTGAAAGGAACAGTCAGCAGAGTAAACAGACAACCCACAGAGTGGGAGAAAATCTTCACAATCTAAACATCTGACAGACAACTAATATCCAGAATCTACAGCAAAAGTCAAACACTATCAGTAAGAAAAAATCTCATCAAAAAGTGGGCTAGGGACATGAATAGACAATTCTCAAAAGAAGATATACAAATGGCCAACAAACATGAAAAACTGCTCAACATCACTAATGATCAGGGAAATGCAAATCAAAACCACAATGTGATACCACCTTACTCCTGTAATAATCGAAAAATCAAAAAAACAATAGATGTTAGCATGGATGCAGTGATCAGGGAATACTTCTACCCTGCTGGTGGGAATGTAAACTAGTACAACCACTATGGAAAACAGTGTGAAGATTCCTTAAAGAACCAAAAGTAGAACTACCATTTGATCCAGCAATCCCACTACTGGTTGTCTACCCAGAGGAAAAAAAAAGTCATTATTCAAAAATGATACTTGCACATGCATGTTTATAGCAGCATGATTCACAGTGCAAAATTGTGGAACCAACCCAAATGCCCATCAGTCACCGAGTGGACAGAGAAACTGTAGTATATAGATACGATGGAATACTACTCAGCCATAAAAAGGAATGAATTAAGGGCATTTGCAGCGACCTGGATGAGACTGGAGAGTATTATTCTAAGTGAAGTAACTCAGGAATGGAAAACCAAACATCGTATGTCCTCACTGATATGTGGGAGCTGAGCTATGAGGACGCAGAGACATAAGAATGACACAATAGACTTTGGGGACTTGAGGGAAAGCGGGAGGGAGTCAGGAATAAAAGACTACAAATAGGATGCAGTATATACTGCTCAGGTGATGGGTGCACCAAAATCTCACAAATCACCTCTAAAGAACTTACTCATGTAGCTAAATACCACTTGTACCTCAATAACTTATAGAAAACTTAAAAAAAAATGAAAATGAAACCATAATGAGACACTACAGCACACTGATTAAAATGACAAAAATTACAGAGATTGCAAATGTTGGTGATAAAGAGGAACTGTAACTCATAGACACTGCTAGTAAAAATACAAAATGGTATAGACACTCTGGAAAATGTTTAGCAGCTTGTTTTAAAGTGAAAGATTCACTTACTGTATGACCCAATGTTACTCAAGAGAAGTGGAAACCTAGATCCACACAAAGACTTTGATGCAAATGTTCATAGTGGCTTTTTTTAAATAATAGCCCCAAATTGGAAGGAACCCAAATGCCTATCAGCTGATGAATGGTTAAGCAAATTGTGGTATATCAACACAATGGAATATTAGTCAACAACAAAAAAGGAATGATCTATGTCCTATCATGCTAAATGAAAGGAGCCACACACACAAGTCTACAAACAGTATTACATGATTGTGAAATTCTAGAAAAGGTGAAACTATGGTGACAGAGGTTTGTGTGTGTATGCTTTTTTTTAAGCCAAAGGGAAGCAAAATGTATTGTGATTCTTACCCCATTTTTTTATTATACTAGAGGACCTGTAGCTGTCTTAAAGATTTGTAACATGTCAATGATCAAAATGAACAATTGGCTTAGAATCACACAGTGAATGAAGTGGATGACAAATTTGAATTTTTGCTATTTTGGGTCAGTGAAATGTGACTATATCATACTAAGACACTTTTTTTCTGAGGACCCCCAATGGTCTCTGGAAAACCTTACAGAAATATCATTCTGAAAATGATATCCTTAGTAGTTGCACCATTGGAGTAAACTTATAGCCTCCTTGAGTTCAGTATTTGAAGGATATAAGTGTTTTGAGATTTCCTTTTTTAAAAAGATAGTTTAGTTTTATTTATGTCTTTTAAATCGCTCTTTTTTCTAGACCATCACTTTGAACATTCATTGGTAACAGCCAATAATACCTGATTTTCAGATAAAGAATCCAAGGAACCAGTCTAACGGCTCCAAAGCCATCCTGAGCATTTGCCAGGACCAACAGCCCAGCAGCCCCATAGGCAGGAGTCCCAAAAAGAATAAGAAGTAATTTTCTCATAACCAAACCTGTCTGAAATGGACATGGGCTATCTTGAGGAAAAAGTGAATTTCTCTGGTTTAGGTGGCACCTGCAGACCCTGTTGGCAGGTAAATATGAGAGAAGTTTTAAGCATCAGATAGGGTGTTGGACTAATGCATGCACTCTGTGGACATGTAGCTGGAGCCAGGCTTCCTAAATGGGCTACAGCTGGAGCAGTTCTGAGCCTGTCATGGAAAAGTTCATCTAGCTTTAGATCTTGTGGGTATTAAGAAGATAGACTTTCTGTGACACAGCCTTGCAATCCAGATTTCAAGGAGGGCAGTTCCTTAGCCTGTTAAAAAGGTAAGTGCCTCTATACAGTTCTGAAAGATACCATTAAAATGGTAAGTTAAAAATGAAACTTATAATTACTATTGGAAGATGAAACATAATTACTATTGATTAGTAATTCAAGTGAGAAATGAAGGAGTAAAAGAAGTTTTATATTTAGATTCTTGTTCTTTAAAGAACATTGGCCAGGTGCAGTGGCTCACACCTATATTCTTAGCACTTTGGAAGGCTGAGGCGGGTGGATCACCTGAGGTCAGGAGGTCAAGACCAGCCTGGCCAACATGGTGAAACCCTATTTCTACTAAAAATACAAAAATTAGTCAGGCGTAGTGGCAGGTGCCCATAATCCCAGCTACTCGGGAAGTCGAGGCAGGAGAATCCCTTGGGCCCAAGAGGCGGAGGTTGCCATGAACCAAGATCGCGCCACAGCACTCCAGCCTGGGCAACAAGAGCAAGATTCTGGCAAAAGGAAAGAAGGAAGAGAGGGAGGGAGAGAGGGAAGACATCTTTGATCTTCTGGTAATAATTGAATGGCATTGTTTCTTACCTTCTCAATGAAAGGCCAGGGAATGAAAACTGCAGATAAGAGCTTTTTGGGAGCTTACCTCTAGCTCATGTATTTATCAGGGCTTGTTGTGCAGACCACTGTTTTTACATCATTGATTATGTGAGTAAGATGGAAAGAAAGGAGAGTCAAGTTACACCCTTGGAAGATGAAACTTATAATTTATATGATAGTATGTAAGTTTTCAGGGTACTCTCATTCAGGAGTAAGTGAAAGTTTATCACACTTAATGACACCAGTATGTAAGTTTTCAAGGTAGAGTCAAAACATTGAAAAACAGTTGTGTGTGTTTGTGAGATTACTAAACCTTCTGAATGTGTATTTGGTTACACTACCTCTTTGCTCTTTGAGATCAACATGAATGCTGCCTGCTCCATCAGAATGAAATGTGCCATTTAGAGGAATTGTTTCAACTGTCGGTCTCACAGGCACTGTGCTTGTCCTCCTCAGACACAGGTGTGTTTGCAGTGGTGAACAGCCATTCCTTGTCCTTGCTGGGGAAGCTGACCATCAGTGCCGCCTTTAACATTGTTTATATCTACACCTCTGAGCTTTACCCTACGGTCATCAGGTATGTGTCTCATACAGCCGCATCCTTCACACATTCTACACTTTGTCATCCATTCTTGCACCAACAGAGGTGTGATACTCATTTCATCTGCTTCTGGAGTTAGGGTCAGGCATCAGTAATTCAGCAAGCAGTTTAGGCTGAGAACCTGCTTTTGCAGACTGCTGCTGTCTGCCTGCTTAGCTAGGAACTTGTCATTTTACGGTGGACTGAATTCCCTAGTGTAAGTTGTTAAGAGAAGTACTCTATGCTAGGCATATTCTGTCACCCAAACAGTGCACAGATGCTGTTATTTTGCTGGATTTATTTATTTATTTATTTGATTTTTGAGATGGAGTCTCTCCCTGTCGCCCACGCTGGAGTGCAATGGCTCGATCTCGGCTCACTGCAACCTCCGCCTCCCAGGTTCAAATGAATCTCCTGCCTCAGCCTCCCGAGTAGCTGGGATTACAGGCGCCTGCCACCACACCCAGCTATTTTTTGTATTTTTAGTAGACACAGGTTTCATCATGTTGGCCAGGCTCGTCTGGAACTCCTGACCTCGTGATCCCCTGCCTCAGCCTCCCAAAGTGCTGGGGTTACAGGCATGAGCCACCGTGCCCAGCCAGTGGTGGATTTTATTTATTCAGTCACTCATCCTGCATCAGACATAACAGACAAGGCGGCAAGCTCCCTATTCTCTCAGAGTCTACATTTTAACACAAAATACACACATTTTTGAAAGATAATTTCACGTAGTAATAAGAGAATATCAGAGTTAAACAGCAATTGTTAAAGCTGAGTTCTTAATGAGTAAGATTTGCTTATATTGAAAAGAATAAATATCCAGCCTAAATTTCCCTTCATAAAATAAGTCTGAAAGCAAGAAACACACCCAAATTTGAAGGATAGGGGTGTAGCTGAGGCTTTGCAGAACTGCTTCTGTGGCCTGGGCAGGTATTCCCTCAGCCAGCCCTTTCCCAATCTTTTAGAGGATCGTTCTAAACTATCTTTCTCCTTCCCTTATCCATGCAAGAAGCCTCATGGTTCTTTCTGTCTATTAATTTAAAACTATTTTTCCTAGTAGGAGATCAGAGTGTCTGCAATTGGCTAGTAATTTCCAGTTGGTCCTATAACCTGCTTTACCTGGCTACTGGCTATTAAACTAGGATGATGATTTTGTCCAAACCGGAACAATATGGAGAGCAAACGTGGGTGTTACGAACATTTCAGCTGGGATTACAGAGTGTTGTATCCCTCTACCCGAAACCATTAATTGCCATTCTCTCTCCCTCCCTCCTGCTCTGCTTGCCACCTTTTTTATGCCTGCACTCCCCCATAAAGGTGTTCTTGGTTTCCTGACAGCACACACTTAGTCAGTTTCTATGTATATGCTTCACACTTTAATTAGTTGAGTTTAAATAAATGAGCAGCCGTTTCAGATCATAAAACCCTGGCTCTCTGTAGGAGATCTAAGGCATAAAAATCCATGAGAACTTTTAATTTAAAAATATTCAACTGCTCATTTCTGTATCATCCTCTGTGCATGCACTATCTAGTATGGTAGTTACTAGCCTCATGTAGCTATTTAAATGTAAATTAAATAAACATTCAGTTCTTCATCCTCACCGGCCACATTTCAAGCACTCAGTAGTGCATGTGTCTAGTGGTTTCCACATAAGACTGGGTAATTATAGAACATTCCTAGCATCTCAGGAAGGTCTAGTAGGCAGCTCTAGAACTCACTGCTCTCTAGGATCCTGTGCTTCCACTTGAGGACATGCTATTCAAGGTCCACTGCTACCCTGCAAGTCTCTTAGTTCCCCTGCTAGAACTTACTGATGTGTTTTTACTTATGCTTTACAGGAATGTTGGGCTTGGAACTTGTTCCATGTTCTCCCGAGTTGGTGGGATTATTGCTCCCTTCATCCCCTCACTGGTTGGTTTGTACCTTCTAGTTTTGTTTTCTTGATTCTCTGCTTTGGAAATGCTTATGCTTTTGAGTAGAAAGAGGTGATGAACAGATGTCATTGAAGATCAGCTGACACAAATGTCCCTTTTAGATAGTACTCCATCAGGGCAGATGAACTCTTATCGAGGATTCATTTGCCTCCAATGGGTCTGATTTTTTGTTCATCTGGATTTGTTGGAGGGTCTGCTAATGCCAGTGTGCCCCATTCCTGTCCCCACAAAAAAGTTTAGTCAACTGACAAATATGTGTGACACTTCGGCTGAGTACTGGGCTCTGTGCTGAGCACTTTATACACATTATCACATGCAATTCTCATAGTGACCATAAAAGGTAGGCATTGTTGTTACCCCTGTATTCAATATGAGAAATGCATTTCTTTCGAAAGAGGTGCAATACCTTTTCCCAAGAACACACCTCTTGGAAAACAACATTAGAGAAGAAATGTGCCTCACACTGTATCTGTTAATATTTTTTTTTAATTTTCCAAGTTTGATAGTCAAAGAAAGGGAAACAGATTAAATAGCCCTAAAATCCTTCATCTTAAAATGCTCAGAATCTGAGAAAGAACCCAGGGGACCCCTATGCAAGTCTCTCCTGAGTTTGATTTGTGACTTTCCCCAGCCAAGACTTCTTGAAAGGCAACTAGATTTGGCGCGGGGCTTGTGGACCTGTTCTGTGGACAACTGTTCATTACTTAGGCAGGTCTCTGAAATGCCATTGCAACCTTTTCATTTTCTGAGGTGCAGTACATTTCCCTTCTCTGAGTATCTCTATGTCTCATGATTAACTTTAGGTCACAAGACCCTTCTCATGAAGGAGTCGTGTTAGGTCTGTGTTTTATTCTGCAAAATATAGGTACTGTTAAAGATGTCTGACCTCGGATAGCTATCCTAGAACATTATAATACCCAGCACTGTTTCTCTGTTGCTTCCTCTAAGATTAGAAGAAGGGAAAGTGTGTGTTCCCCTCATTTCAGCAGCAAGCCCACAGTGCTGGACATATGTTTGCATGTAGATGGTTAGAGATGAGAGATTCTCCTCCTCTCTCTTCCTCCTCATCCCCCTCTTCTGCTCTGTTCTCTCTCTCCCTTCTCCTTTTTCCACCTTCTTCATCATCTCTTCACTTTGAAAAATCAGGAAAAATTTGAGGAGAAATACTAATTAGTAGTGGACCTACCCATGGAATTTGGAAGCCTAAACCAGAAGATCATAAAGCTTAGCAGGAATTCTAGAATGTTGATCAGCTCAGAAAAGCCCCAGAGAAACACCCTGGAAGCAACTGTTCTTCATATTTTCTTTGAACCTGTTTGTGATGAAATGTTTCCATTTTCCTGAATATGTGTTTTGGGTCTTTAAAACAATTGTTTGTATCACCAGCCCTAACCATGTTCAATTTAAGAAGTTTATAAACCATATATGTGTATGGTAGGGTTGGTTTTTTAGAAGAATTTTTACACCTTTAATCCCTGGACCTCTCAGTTATGGTGTTAAGGTATATGGGATGGTTTGGCCAATTCCAGGATTGAGAACTTTAAAGTTCATCATCAGCAAGTATTTTTGGGGTGCCTCTGTGTGAAGTGTGTGTGGAGAACACTGTGTTACAAGCTGCTTGTTCACCTGGAATGGAAGCTGAACTATGAGACGATGTCCTCTCAACTCTGGCCATACCCGCCTGCCTGCTCAGAGGCAGCCTGGCCTCTTCTCCCGTAGTACCCACCCCAGGCATGAAATTGCTGCTTCTGATCCACAAACCAGTGATGTCCTTTTATCTACTCCCAGCCCTGCATGCCCGACGAATGATTCTCTGATTTCCCAGGGGAATTCTTCGTGTGGAAAGAAGTGGTTTATAGTGTAGTCTAGTGGGAGGTCATGAAATGGGTGGTACGCATGCCAGTTTCTCAGTCATGAGACTGCTTGCTTTACATCCTAAGGAAACTAACACTGGTTTTGTTTGTTTTCATTCCACTCCCTGCCTCCGCAGAAATATGTGCAATGGTCTTTACCATTCATCGTCTTCGGAGCCACCGGCCTGACCTCCGGCCTTCTGAGTTTGTTATTACCAGAAACCCTTAACAGTCCGCTGCTAGAGACGTTCTCTGACCTTCAGGTGTATTCATATCGTAGGCTGGGAGAAGAAGCGTTATCTTTACAGGCCTTGGACCCCCCACAGGTGTGATATTTTTCTTAATCATTATACCACTTGGATGTTGGCAGTTATTGAAAAAAAGAAAGTTTGGGCTAAATTAAATAGAACTGAGTAAAACTGTGGCTGATTTTCAGAGAAATAAAGATGATCGATGATTTATTAGCTTTCCCAGAACATTTTAGGAGCTAATTTCTTGGGGGAATAGATGTCATAAAAATACATTTGTCAGTTGAATAGCTAGATGGTGGTTTCCAATTCAGGAATGTCATGACATCATTTCACTGCCCTTTTCTTTCCTGTTTCAGTGTGTGGACAAGGAGAGCTCTTTAGGGAGCGAAAGTGAGGAAGAGGAAGAATTTTACGATGCAGATGAAGAGACTCAGATGATCAAGTGAACAGCCCTAGATTCCCGCTAAGAAGCAAAGGATTGTCTTTTATGCCTCTGACTAAGGCAGGTTCTCATGAATCTTAAGAGATCTGTAAAAAGAGAGGCTTGGCTTGAACGTACATAGATGGTACCTGGCGTGGACTGGTGTTTTTAGGCCCAGAAGTTGGAGAAGAGATCTCATGAGAGACAACATCACTGCATTGAGAGAAGAGTTGTTAATTTGTTTAAAATTTAAGTTCTGCTCAGAATCATAACATCTGACAGAACAGCCCAAACCCACATTCCAGAGTGGTAGGCTCATTTGTTTCTAGAGGTTTCATCATGTTGCTTTTCCTTCTTCATGATCTAAATAAAGGCAGATATGTAAAATTTCTCACTATTTTGGTGGAATAAGATAAGCTACCCTTAAGATTTAATCTTTATACTATGATGTTGGACATTTGCCCCTATCACTTGCTCCTCAGGAATATTCTGGTACAGGTTGACATCAGCATTTTAATTTCGTGTCCAGGGAAAAGCACCCAAAGGTCATCTGTGTGTCCCAAGACCCTCAAGCTTTTTCTCAGCTGATGAAATGTGAGTCCCCAGCTTGGCACCCAGCCTGCTGGTTGACTGGGGCTCTTCATGCCTTGAGTCCCACAGATGATTCATTAGGAAAATCCAGATGTACCAAAGCAGTTTACTCAGAGTCAGTGGTGTGGCTGTGGCTGCCTGTCAGCTCCCTTGGATACTATATTGTGTGATTTCTTCCTTTCCCACTAATATGCACATCCAGAAAAATTTCCATCTGAGATTCTAGTACTACAAAATCGTGCCTAATAAATGAGAAAGCTTTAAGGAAGGGCAGTTAAACAGTGACATGTTGAGTACCTGGAGGGGGAAAAAAGGTACAGTTATTAATAAGGGAGAAAATAAAATTATCTTTGATAAATTTTTATTTGTTTTGCTTTCAGTATTGTGCCATGAGGGATTTGAACAATATTTAAGAATGTCCTTTGGGTCTGATCAGACAAAATAAAAAATAGCCGGGCATGGTGGCTCACGCCTGTAATCCCAGCACTTTGGGAGGCCGAGGCGGGTGGGTCACAAGGTCAGGGGATCGAGACCACCCTGGCCAACATGGTGAAACTCTGTCTTTAAAACAAAAAAAAATAAATAGGCCGGGCGTGGTGGCTCATGCCTGTAATCCTAGCACTTTGGGAGGCCGAGGTGGGTGGATTACCTGAGGTCAGGAGTTCAAGACCAGCCTGGCCAACATGGTGAAACCCCATCTTTATTTATAAAAATAAAAATAAATAATAAAAAATAAAAATAAAAAAATGTAAAAAAAGAATGTCTTGTCCTAGATCAACCCCCATTTGTTTAATTAGCATGGAAGATTCAGCAATTTCATAGGAAATGTGCTACCAACTTTCAAGTGAATTAGAATTGCATTTGATTTCCTAAAATCATGTCCTGAAAATATGTTTTCCCATGAAACTCGAATACTATCTCAAATAGGAATATAAACCTGGAGTCAACAAGCTTAGGCAGCATTGATTTAGGTCACTTTCCCAACGAGGAAAATTTCTGTGTTTTCAGAATTTCCATTTCTACTAACCTCTTGGAGAAAAAGAAATTGGATTAGAGGGAAATAGAAGATGTCACTGTGACTGCTTCTGGAAGTGCCAGAAGCATCACCCCAATTTGCTCTAAATACGTTTTGTTGCACATTGACTTCTGGTTTGCACTATATCAGTATGTACCTTTGTAATTATTTTTATGTCTTTTGTGCCCTTGATTATTAATTAGGCTCTTTATAAACAGAGGCCATCTCTACTACTGTTTATTTTTCCCTGCTATGCCCAGCACATTAACCTAGACACAGTAAGGACCTAGTAAATATCACTGTTTCTAGCCATCAAGGAGATCGTGGAACTCCTCCCAGTATACTTTTTGCAAACTCCAGGCAAATCTGACCCAAACTCCCTGTTGTATCCTGCTGCAGTTTCTCTGGAAAATAGACACCTTCTCACCATCAGAATAGGAAGAGAGGAAGAACTTACAAAGACATTTAAAAGTTCTTCTTAAATGGTGGTTGGGAATTTAAAATAAAGCAGTGAACTAACATATACATAATTTTTGATTAGTTGGAGCTTTCTTTGTATTATAAGAATAATATATCTCATTACAGAAAATTTGGAAACTAGAAATTTAAAAATGTATCACCCATATGTCCAACATCGAGAGAAAACCAGTGTTATGGGTATATTCCATTTGAAGACCAATTGAGAGTCCATCTCTTTAGTGGCACTGGATGCCACTGCTTCTGGCTAAACAGGGTTCAATGAGTTCTATTCCTGAGTTTCTTACCTGTGGAGTAGAAGATAGGAGGGAGTAATCTACAATTTGAATACGTGTTACTTAATAAGGTGAGGCTGGCCATCAGTTGCTTATGTCAGATGTGTCACTACATTTTCTTTCTAGATAGTCCTTGAGCAAAATTTAATAATTACTGTTTTTTATTTCTACTGCCTTTATCAAATCAAAATTTTCTCCTTTTAATAATAACTGTTGAAGACTTGATGTAGAGAATGTGTATGTGTGTATATTTGTATTGATTAAATTATTGGAAAACTTTTCATTGATAGGTGATGTATTTTGGTTGTGTAGATGGTTTATAAAAAGTATTCTGTTTTTTTATTCTATTCAAAATTACATTTTTTTCTGCTAAAGTGAAACAAGAAAAATAAATGTAAGATATATAAGAAACCCCAGGGTTTCAAGGGTGAAAGTTCTCATTAGCAGCTTGTCCAAAATATTTACACCACACAAATATTTTGAAAGAAACCATGTTGAAATTTTCTGATTTTGTGAGTTACAACCACAGCCCATTAAAGCCAATACTTGTTATTTGGCTGCTTTCAAGCAATGCAGATATTTTTTAGTATTTAAAAATGAGTAAATAAACAAAATGAGGCAAATAAATGAAGAAAGTGAGTTTCTGAGACACTGCTTAAGTGACCGTAAATTGGACAGAATTTTTATGGTGTGCAAACTGATGAAGATACTTTTAGTAGGTGATTTATATTCGTAAATATAAATATAAATTTGTGGTACATATTGAAATAATTGTCACTACTATATCAGAATTAAAAAGCAGCCTCACATTAGGACTTCTCCATACAAATTCTTTATTATTGGTTCTTAAATTGGAAAAGCATCTATACATGATTATCTTTTTTAACTAAAATGTAGAAATTTTGGCTTCTTGTGAATTTAATAAAGAATCATACAACATAGGCCTTTTCTTTGTTCTCCCAAAATGTCTCAAAATCTACCATAGTAGCTTTGACAAGTTGGGCAAATGCAGAATCTGCTAGTAATAATAAGTAATATGTGGGACAAGGGTTATAGCAAAGTTGTGGACTCATGGACACAAAAGAAAACTATCAAAATACTTTTAGAATGAGGAAAATGCAAAGACAATGCATTGTGGAAAATCCATCAATATAGTACATTAAAGGAGAAAGAGCTTATGATTACCTCAATAGAAAAATAAGCATTATTTGACAAAATTCAACACCCATTCAAAGTAAAAGCTGTTAGTAGAGTAGGAGTAAAATGATGCTTCCTTAATAAAATAAGAGATACTATAGTAGATATGATAAATTGGCACACAGTATCTCTTTGCCTTCCTGATACCTTAGTCTTCATTCTTTTTGTTTTAAATCATAACCCACGGTAAGAAATATGTTTTATATATTCATCCTCTCATGATTCTCTGCTTACAAATATATATGTACATTCAAAATATCTGAATCATAAAAATGTATATATTTTATGCAATAATACTTAATCTTTCTAGGCATACTGATAAATTCTGTTCTATTTCACTTTTTAAAATGCCATTTATGACCCAATAAATGGACAGTATAACCCGCTAATAGGTCACAACCCATAGTTTGAAATCCACTGGTCTACACTTATCTTCCTGTACTGCAGAGGCTTTAAAGCCAAAATGTACGTTTTCTGAATTTCTTGCAGGTAGGTTTTCCCCTTGCAGCCAAGTGCAGTTTGGTTTCCTTCAATCAGGTTCAAATGGAGCTTGGAAGGTAGCAGCAAGGTGGGGGCCATACTTTGGAAGAGTCTGCTTTTTTCTGCTCAGATTCACAGTGGTGGAGCCATTTGGTTTCTCTGAGGCAGTATCAGCCAGAGATGTTGTCAGTCAGGCAATATCGATTAAAATCTTAAGATTTTTAAATAAACCTGGAATAATACTTCTAGTATTCACATGGAAAAGCAAAGATCCAAAAATATTCAAGACAATTCTGATAAAGAAAAGCAAACAGAAGGGACTTGACTGTCTAGATATAAAAACTTATGAAGCTGTATTATTGGTCCACAGAAGAAAATAATAGAACGTAATAGAGATTTGTTAAAGATAGCATGACACATCAGAGGAAAAAGTGAACAATTATTGATATAAATCTTCTCAACATAATAAAAATAAATTCCAACTAGATTGAAGGCTTCAATGCAAAACGTTAAAACTATTTGAAAATTATAGAATATTCTTATGACCTTGGAGGATGGATAGATTTATCAGACAAGAACTGAAAATGAAAAATTATTTTTTAATCAATATATTTGACTTGATCTAAATTTAAGGCTTGTTTCTGTATGACTGAACATGCTACAGAGTTAAAAGGAAAGCAGGCCGGGCGCAGTGCCTCACGCCTGTAATCCAACCCTGGGAGGCTGAGGCCAGCGAATCATCTGAGGTCAGGAGTTCAAGACCAGCCTGGCCAGTATGGTGAAACCCCGTCTCTACTAAAAATACAAAAAAAAAGTTAGCCAGGTATGATGGCACACACTGTAATCCTAGCTACTCAGGAGGCTGAGGCCAGAGAATCGCCGCAACCCAGGAGACGGAGGTTGCCATGAGCCAAGATCACGCCACTGCACTATAGCCTGGGCAACAAAGCAAGACTCCATCTCAAAAAAAGGAAAGCAATAGATGAGGGAAAAATGTTTGCAACATTTATAATCAATAAGGATTAATATCCAGACTATATAAAGAATTACTGCAAATCAGAGATAAAAGTAATAAAGTTTACAAAACCTATGATTAGACAATTCACAATTCACAGATGAAAAGTTGCTCAACCTCACCACAGGATCAGGGAAATGCAGACTGAAACCACATGAAGATATCTTTTAAAATCCGTTAGACTGGGAAAATAAGAATATCAAATGTGAAAGCTATGAAGATTCAGAATGTCTGCTTTTATGTGTATATCATGGAAGAGTGTTTACAGAAATCTTTACTATAACCCATTGTAAAAAAAAAGTTTTACATTGTGACACACAGTACACACACCTACATACATACCCATGTATATGTTTGTGTGTGTTTGTGTATATATATATATACACACACATAGATATATAACTGACATGGTGTTATAAAACAGTACCTACCTTTAATATCTGCACTGCATTATATTTTCTGTTTTATTATATTTCATTTCATAAAAAAAATACTAGTGAAGACACACTAAAATGATTTCACAGTTTTGAATGGATCAAAACATGCAGTTGGAAAAAGTGAAACACTACCCTTAATATTTGCCTTGGTACTTGTCTGATGCACATGTGTACAAGAGATTTGTACAGAATGTTCATTGCAGCATTAGTTGTAATAAAACAATGGAGGTAAATACCTTCAGTAGGGACATGTATATATATGCATAGGATGGAATAAAAACAGTTCTGTGGTTGAGATGGCTGGACCTCAATAATGTTAAACAAACTGTTGGCAAATTTGCACTGGATCAAAGACCTTTTATGTTTAAATTCCCAGTGAGTGATTGGAGTACTTGCTAATTAAAGTGATTCAAATGCTTCTTATGTCATACTTTAAAGTCAAGACTGTTGATATTCTGTTGCAAAAATATACAAATCTCACGCTTGTTCCCACCCAGATGAAGAATTATCCCTCTTCCCTATGGAGAAAGTCTATAAATGTGCCACCTGCAAGTCTCATTTTCTCTTGAAAAAGAGCTTTGCATTTGTGGAAACATTTAGACAACTTTTCAGCCGAGACTCTAGAGCTGTCTTATAAAGCTTAGAAAAGATTACGTATTTATTGAAAAATGTGAAGGGCAGATGTAGCTAAATTAGTGTTAAAAGAACTTCAGTCTACACCCTGCAGAACAATTGATTTTGAATAGAATTGATTGATAGAGTTGCTTTGCTTCAAATATATAACTTTTAAGAAATCAAATGAAATGGTTGTGTATGAATATAAAAGCACACAGTCAACTTAGAGGAGTGTAATTAATGAGCGATTTACCTGTATGTGTGCAGAACTTCTAGAAACCATGGAAGATAAAAATTATGCAAAAAGAAGCCATTAATAGAGTGTACAGGTCAGCCTTGTGGAGCATGGCACCACAGGAGGAGTGGATCCAGAGAGGCAGAGGCAAACAGAGGCTATTCACTCACCACAGGGGAACCCTTAAAAATCAGAGAATATCTGTCGCAGATGATTACGGCTTTAGAAGTGTTCAAGCTGAGCAGTTCTTGCTGGTGATAATACGACAGATTAATTTGCTTCCCAGAGTCACTTTTATTCTTATAGATGCATTTCACCATATCCATGTAAAAGAAGAAGGACTACAACATGCCTTACACTGTCTACAACCAGGGTGTAATTGGCCAAACAACTCCCTTTGCCCTCTAATGCTTTCAGTGGGTACTGAATGACCTGAGGACTACATCAGATACTATATCTCACCACACTGGTGATTCTTTTTGAGGAAAACAAGACCAACGATGATCAGCAAATGCCTTAAGGCCTCCCACCCACACCCCCTCCCATTTCCTTGATAATATAAAATAGCAAAACAGTGACCTGGAATGAATCATAATATCTATAATATGCTTATCTCTGATGCAGCATAGTTAGACTCGAAAAGTTAATTTTAAAGTTGACAGAGAAGAAAATTGGCAGATTAGCAGTTTACTTTCAAATATTATTCTTTCCAAATTATTTGTTGTAATTAATTTTTCCATGATAGTTTCCTCTGAGTGGGTACTATAACCAAGGAAGAGCAAGAAGATGAAGAGTATTTTGCTTTTACAGGAAGAATGGCAGCAAAAAAAGGATGAGTGGTTAGGAAATGCCAATCAAACCAACTTTTCTATAAAGAGTACTCCCAAAGGCCCACTTCGTTTTCATAAGTAATGGGGTCTTGTATTGGTTTTCTATTGCTGCTATAACAAATTACCACAAACTTAGCGGCTTTCGACAAGATGAATTTATTTTATGACAGCTCTGAAAGTCAGACTACAAAATGAATCCTAAGGGGCTTGAATGAAGATGTCAGCAGGGCTGGTTTCTGGATTCTTTTTTTTTTTTTTTTTTTTTTTTTGCAATAAAAAGTAACATTCACAGGTTCTGGGGATTGAAATATGGATAGCTTTGAGGGGGACCATTATTCAGCCTGTCACAGGTGTCTTAAAGTGTGTGTCATTAAAGGATCCTAGGTTGACAAGACCTGGTGGAGTCATCAGTGTATATTATTAATTTAATGAATAATTCAGTCATCACCTGGAGAAGCCAGAGATCATGGGTAACAGTCCCAAATCTGCATTTATTGTTGATCTTTTTTAACTATTTAACTAATCCTGAGGTCTCCCACTGAGACATTTTGTCACTTGTTTGAAAGAATAAACTGCTTACAAAATAAACCTTGTAAGTCTTTGTTTCTGAGTTTCATTTGTTGCTGCATCTTAACAGTTTTTTTTATAGCAATTATCAAAATCAGTTTGTTATACTTTTGTTATGTTCTCTGTAATCAACCTATCCTTTTCTCTTAAACTCTTTGTTTTGTTTGGAGACAGGGTCTCGCTGCATTGCCCAGGCTGGAGTACAGTGGCACGATCTTAGCTCACTGCAGCCTCTGCTTCCCAGGCTCAAGTGATCCTCCAGCCTCAGCCTCCCAAGCAGCTGGGACTATCGGCATGCACCACCACGCCTGGCTAATTTTTTTGTAGAGATGAGGTTTTGCCATGTTGCCCAGGCTGGTCTCAAACTCCTGAGCTTAAGCAATCTGCCAGCCTTAGCCTTCCAAAGTGCTGAGATTACAGGTGTGAGCCATCGCCTCCAGCCTTCCATAATTCTTTTTGTGTCATTTAATAAATGATGATATCTTCCGCTAGGCCATAAGCTCTATAAAAACAGGGTACATGTCTTTCTTTTTTCCAACCCATAGCACGGGGCCCAGTGTGTCATAGGCATTCAGATATTTACCACTCTTTTATATGAGCTCTATTGTTAAATTGAGCTCAAAGGGAAGCAAGGACCATATCTTATTTATCTTAGTAACCCGAAAACCTAGCATGGTATCTGGGACACAGTAGTCACTTAATACATTTCTAAATGAATGGTTGTCCAGACACAAGGCAGTCAAGATTAGTCTAACTAGTCTATTCAGTAATGTACTCAAAAGGGATACTCTTCCCCAAAATCAATTTGAGAAAAGGATTTTTGATTATTTGTCTCTGAGAAAGCTGCTTATAGATACCAGAAAAACCTTCATTTCACCTTAACCTTTTATTACCTAATCTCACCATTTTGTGTAAAGCTATAGTTAGGATGAGAATACATTCAAGGGAGAAGTGATCCCTTTTTTACAAAGTTTAAGATGTCTACCTTGAGAAAGGAGGTAGGCAAAGAAAGATTAATTATTAAATAATAATCCTGTCCATGTACCTATAGACTGATTACCATAGTGCCATTTAGCCTACTGATTTGTAGAATGAATGAATTTGGTGATTTTTAAGAATTGAGACATCTCCCTGTTTCAGTAGAGAGGCAGTCTATCCTATGATGGTATTCTCTGGACGAGTTTTTGACATAGTCATCAATGTTATAATATTCAGATCTCTTAAAATAATTCATCTAATGAAAATACCATATAAAAGATTGAGAAATAATGTCTAGTTCCAGGCATTTGAGGATTATCAAACACATTAAGAAAAAAAGTATTAGGCTGGGTGTGGTGGTTCACGCCTGTAATCCCAGCACTTTGGGAGGCCGAGGTGGGCGGATCACCTGAGGTCGGAAGTTCGAGACAAGCTTGACAGACATGGAGAAACGCCATCTCTACTAAAAAAAAAAAAAAGAAAGAAAGAAAGAGACAAAACGACAAAATTAGCCAGGCGTGGTGGTGGGCACCTGTAATCCCAGCTACCTGGGAGGTTGAGGCAGGAGAATCGCTTGAACCCAGGAGGCGGAGGTTTCAGTGAGCCGAGATCACACCATTGCACTCCAGCCTGGGTGACAGAGTGAAACCCCTTCTAAAAAAAAAATTTATTGAGTGTTTGATC